>JAADXH010001322.1:0-11900 GCA_023337595.1 Globisporangium camurandrum | reverse complement strand
GTTTAAATGGCGGATAAGTTTCGTTATGTTTGGCAGGGTCTCACGTACGAACAGAAAGTACTCTCATATTTAATTTCAAGTACGATTCCTTTCTGCATCAAATAATGTCGGGACATATACATCACCAACTTTATGAAATCTTCTGAGAAGTTACGTACATGAATTTTGAACGCAAAACACTATCTAGTCTTACTTGATATCATTGGCACTGGTAGCGATCTGTGGAGGCTTCAGAAGCGACGTATACATATCGACACAATAAATTCGTAGCACAAAAAGCAGCAGTGATTGACTTCGGAGGTGTTACATAGACTATCGCCGTAATACATATTTCGATAAGCAAATCGCTATGACAGAACGAGGTCGCTTGTCAAGCGCGCGAGACCACGACGTACGTCTTTGTTGATGCTAACCGTGCATCTTCTACTACGATACTTATGATTGCATGTACCACATCTACGACAGGTGTGGTCGAAGACTCCGAATAGAAACATCAACGCCTATAAACCTAACATTACCTAAAAAGCTGTAAACATGGACTTCTGTATATCGAAGGCGGAGTATGGGATTGTCGAGGCTTGACTAGAATTATGCCTTGTCGTCACAATATTGCCATATCACAAGGAACAGGTGCGACTGCGCGACGCACATTGATATTGTTTTGCTGCTATGAGGCGGACTGCAGAACGGACGCGAGTGCAGTGTTGCAGCTGCAGTATTAGCTCATGGTTCATACTGTGTACGTTACGTTTGTTGTTTGCGCATTCATTACTATCAACATAATCGCCTATCCTCCTATTACACTCTCTCTCTCTCTCTCTCTTGGTCTCCCATTCTCTTTTTCTCCGAGTTTCTCTCTCTCCCTCTATTATGAAGTTACACATACTCAAACATACGTTATTGAACTATCGGTATCTACGACTATCTTTCTCTTGTATGTATTTTGGTGTTCCGTTTTTTCTTTATTTCGTTAGGCTCTCCTAGTCTACATCTATTTAATGCATACCACCCTATTTGATATTTCACATATGGTTGAATAAATAATTAGACCACCAACTAGCCCCAGGTATCAGAGAATCGAAAAGTTATAAGTTGAATTGAATGTATTCTTAGTAAGTAAAGCAAAACACTGCTTTGAAGATGCACAACTCGAATACAGTTACAACATCTCACATTAAGGACAGCAAATGAAACACGCATACGATAATATTACTGTATTGTAGTCTTGGACAAAGCGAGCATATTGTACTACGTACGTAAGAGTATTACTTATAGTACTACGGCGAAACGTTTGTCTACCAATACTAAACTTATTATGTATCGTACAACGTCCAATTGAATGAGCAATGCCTTGAATGAAACATTTGCGTACTACACTGCTTAGCAAATGCACCAACTTGAATCCATCTTCAACATCTCACATTGATGACATCAGATGAAATACATATATTATCTGTACTGTATTCTTAAACAAAGCGATTACATTTTAGTACTTGCATTTTTACGTTTTTCTAAGCTTCGTTGTTTACTTCCTATAGTATACCGGTATTGCATGTGTTTTGCCTATTTGGTAGTTTTGTTCATGTCCGAATAGAAAGCGCATGCCTTGAATGTAACATTTGCTGAAAAGTCGTCATGACTCCCTTCGAATGCAAAACACGATCTGCCACCGTTGAGTTGCAATTCCTGCAAAGCCATAAGCATACGACAATGTTCAAGCGTGCTGTCAAGAGCACTGCGCGTGCAGCATCCGATGATCGCGACGCCGCTGCGACTACCGGCGACGAGATCAGCAGCAATGCCAGCTCACGTGACAAGAGCAAGAGCAAGCGCCGTGCGTCAACAAAACGACAGAGTGCGAGCGCCACGACCAGCGACAGCGACAACAGCAGCGATGGCATGCACAAGCGCAAGCGCACGACGTCATCGAGCGCTGACACACCACGAGAAATCAGCAGCTCGACCGCAATTCGCACCAAAGTGCAGAGCAAACTCCAGCGCATGTGGAACGCCGGCAAGATGAAACGCACACCGCTGCTCGAGCGGACAACGATCGACGCAGTACACAGCGCAATGCACGGCACAAATGCCAAGCATGCACGCACACGACTGCTCGAGCAGTTTGCGCGGTACGACCCGCGCGCAACAGGCATCGTCGACGGCGAGCGGTTCGTAAAGTGCATCACAAAGGTCGGCGTACAACTGGCAACAGCGCAAGAGTACGACGCGCTCGTGCGCTGCTTTGCCAGGAGCAAAGATAGCAAGAGCAACAGCGACGCACGCACAGCTGCTGCTGTCGATTACACTGCGTTTGTCGACTTTGCGACCAACGTGCGTGACTCGGCAAAGCTGAGCGCACTCGGCGACGCGCTCCGGCGCCGCATCGATCGGTTTGACGACGACAACAACGTGACGAATCGCAACAACAATAACAAACGCACTACTGCTGCTGCTGCAGCTGCGCCGTTTGACATTGCAGCTGAACTTGCAGCGCTCGACCGCAAGCAGCGGCAGTGGATTGCGTCCGATGCGTTCGCTGCGTTCCTGACGGACCACACGCAGCCAGCGTTCAAGCTCACGCGACGCGACATCGCAGTGCTCACTCAGCGCTTCGAATACGAGTACGACGCTGGCGCGCTCGGCGTGGACTATCAGCAGTTCGCCTGCTGGCTCCAACCGGCGCTCCATCTCGACGTCCGCGCGCTCCATCGACGCGTACAGGCGCTCCTGCAGCTCGCACAGGACCGCAACGGGTGGGACGTGCACGCGTTCTTTCGTGCGATCGACAGCAACAGCGACGGCGACGTCAGTAGTTTGGAGCTCAGGGACGCGCTGTGGGAGATCGGCCTCCCGCTCACGGACGCGCAGCTGCGGTGCTTGCTGGACGAGTACGACACGAGTGGCGACGGCCGCGTGCAGCTCAGTGAGTTCCTCCCACTGTTTTCGTTTCTAGACGATAAGGACAACAACAACACCAACAAGGACAAGGACAAGGACAAGGACAAGGACAAGCACAAGGACAGGGACAAACGTAGAGCGAATGACAGTGACAGCGACAGTGTGGAGCATAAGAAGCCAACGCATCGAGGCAGCGATGCGAAGCGCAAGAACACGCGCAAAAATACGTTCAGTTGGGACATCACGAAAGCGTTTGCACGCAAAAAGCAGTCGACACGAGGAGGCAGTGCCAACGCTGTGACTGCGACTGAGCGTAACACAGCGAAGCGTAGAGCGAGTGCGGCTCGACGCTTGAACGCATCGTCGTCAGAGGAGGAAGAGAAGAAAGAGAAGAGAGACAGCGACAAGGAGATGAGCTCCTCATCGGCGTCCTCGGCAGCGACAACCGCAACAAACACAGCGAAGCGACTAAAAGCAAAGCGCAAAGCGACGACGACGCACTCGAGCGACGACGCGAGCGACGCGCAGCAGCAACAGCGCAAGCCCAAGAAGAGTGCGAGCCGCACGAAGCGCACAGCAACAGCAGCGACATCATCGACAAGCGGCGACGGTGACGACGGCACGTCTGCAAAGTCAGCGACGCGGCGTCCAGCACCACCACGCACCAAGTCGTCGAAGCACACAGTGTCGTCGACCGACACGGAAGGAGGCGAGAACAGCAACAAGCGCAGCCGTCGCACTGCAACCAAAGCGCGTTCACACGCAGCCAAGAGCAAGCGATCACACACAAACACAACAACGACGACAGACGAGGATGCCAAAGCATCGTCTTCATCGTCATCCTCTGCGTCGCAACAAGCAGCGAAGCGCATGAACGCAAAGCGCAAGACAACGCCGGCGTCGCACGCTTCGTCACGCCGACATCAACGCAGTGAACGACGCCAGTCGACTGCCTCTGTTCGGTCACGTCACAGCGTCCGGTCGCCTCGCGCGCAGTCAAGAACGCGGCATCACCGCTCAGCGTCTCGAGCGACGCGCGATGCAACGCGACACCGACGCACAAGCCGCGCACGAACCGACGCAGTTGATCGCACACGCCGTTCGGATCGCCAGCGTGCGCTGCGCTCTCCCAGTCGCCAACGCCGCCACCGTCATCGTCAGCGTCAGTCTTCCTATCGCAATCGCAAGCGCAGCAACACAGCAATCGACAGCTCGACGTCGTCTGCGGACTGGAACAGCAGCAATTCTGACGCATCGTCATCGTCTGGTCTCGACATGGCACAGCTCCAGCAGCTCAAGCGCGAGACGCGACAGCGACAGCACGATGGTCGCCAGGATGCACGACAGAGCGGCGCTACCGACAGTGACGACAGCGACAGCGACGCTAGCAATGACAGTGACGCTAGCAATGACGTTGCGCAGAGCCGCTCGGACGTCGAGTACGAGAAGCACTTGAAGCGGTCGCTGCGACGCGCGTTTGACTTTTTTGACCTTGACCAGAGCGACGCGATCGAAAAGCAGGAGCTCAGCCACGTCCTCCGCGCACTCGGGCACGAGTTTACGACAATCGAGTTGGACGCAGCGATGGCGCAAGCAGACGTCGATCAGAACGGCGCGTTGGACTTTCGGGAGTTTGTTGCGTTTGTGAACCACCAACTTGCGCAGAAGCAGTTTGTGCTGTCGAAACCACGCGAGGTGGCGATTCGCCAGGCGTTCCAGTCACTCGACGCTGACCAAAACGGCGTCCTGGACGAGAACGAGTTTGAGTATCTGATCTACAAAGTCCTGGGCGTCGAACTGTCGGTCGAAGAGCAAGCAGCACTGCTGGCGTTCGTTGATACGAACAACGACGGGACGATCAGCGAGCAGGAGTTTGTCGCGTTTTTGAAAGTCATGGAGGATGTCTCGACGGCGCGCGGCGCTGCTGGCTCTGCGACGTCGAATGGCCGCACGCGACGACGACAGCGCAACAGCGCCGATACGCTCCTCCAGAGCCTCGATCGCACGTCGCAACTTGCGATGAAAGCCATGAAGAAGCTCGTGCGCGGCGCGCCAGTCGACGTCGAGCACAACTTGCTCATGTTCTTTGGCGTCCCGACGAACTTTCGCGCTGCGATCTCGTCGACTGCGACGGCGGGTCGCGCAGCACTCGCACGCAACACACTGGCGCACGTGCTGTCGTTCCCGTCGCCACAGATGATCGTCGCACTGGCGCAGGACCCGAGCGCCAGTAGCTTTGATAGCCTGCCGAGTAGTAATAGTGAGGTGACGATGACGCTCGCAGCACTCGGTAGCAAGTCGGTCGAGTCGCCTGAGCGCTTGCTGCTGCAGCAAGCCGAGAGTGCGCAGTCGCACGCGATTGTGTCGCTCAAGCGCGCGGTCGGCGTCCCCAAGCCGTTCGATACGCGCGACGACGACGTGCTCAAGCGCTGCGTCCACGTCTGTCTCTTCCAAGAGCAGGAGACGATGCAGACCAAGCGCCAGCAGCGACGCCGTCGTCGTCCAGGAGTGGAGGGTGCTGGTATAGATGTCAATAAACCGCACGCTGGCGCTGGCGCAGTCGTGGGGAACGTCCATGAGATCCCAGTCTACTGGCACGCAGGTGAAGAGGACGTGTGGGAGTTCTCCAAGCGCGCAACGAAGCAGGACAAGTACAAGTTCCTTGTGCGGACGAACGCGATGAACGATCACTTGTATCTACTAGTAGAATTTGTCGTCGTGTTGCGCACCGCAGCGCCACGAACGCCGCCACCGACGCGTCGTCACACAAAGCGACGCAGCAAACAGCGGAGTCACCAGTCGAAGCGCTCGAATACCAACAGCGCAAGTGACGCCAATACTATCGGCATGACAAATTGCACAGACAACGTACGGGAGATGGTCTGTTGCTGGTGCAAAGTGCCGCTCCGGACGCTCTTGGCGAAGCGCTCGGGCGTGTTGCGCGACCAGCTCACGCTCTGGGGAGGCACGGCCCATGCGCCAATCGACCTCGAGCAGGACGAGATTCTGCGGCGTCGCACTGGGTGGCGCGCACTCACGAACGCATTCACGACGCGTGCGCCACCAGGTGTTGGACTCAAGAGCGCACCGATCGAGAGCCTTGCGCTTGACGTCCAGCAGTGCGTGCGCAAGATGCCGCCGACGATCATTGCGCCGTTCCCTGCACTGCCGATCCTCGCCGAGTACATGGCGCTCATGAAAAGCATGCTGTCGAGTGCCACGAGTTCGTCGGCTGGTGCGTGCGTGCGTGCGTGTATGTGTGTGTGTAGATATAAGTAAAGTGTTCTTGTTGTTGTGTACGAGGTGGTGGCTCGCAAAAGTGACGGCGTGTGCTGGATGATGATGGGCTGTTGCTCTTGTGTATTGGACACGTGTGTACGCGTATTATGCAGGCGTCGCGTGTGAGCCAGTGCTCAAGCTCTTGCCACAGATCATCGACGACCACGAAGCACTTACGATCTTCCGCCGTGTGTTTGACACTGAGATGCTTGCCATGAAGACGCCAGCAGTGCGTTGTTGCGAATAGTGCTGAGGCTGTAGCTTAATGCTCGAGCGCAGCACTAGGCAATCGAGGCACACTCACTCACCACACAAACATACGGACGTACAGGATCGACAGACAAAGTTCCAAGAGCTCGTGCTGCGCATGTGGCCATCACAGATCCAGTGGCGCGAGCAACTGCCAGCGACGCTCCTCGAGAAGCTCGCACCAGCGCCGCCAGGGCTCTTGGCACGCGCGCTGTCGACACCAGCAGCAGGTAATAGCGCTGCAACGGCAATAGCAGTCAACAAGACTGCGTTGCTTCAGACAGCAGCGTCGAGCAGAGCAAACTTTGGCGGCGCATCGTTGCCAACCGTTGACGCTGCACTGCCACATCGATCGATGCTGCTCCAGAGCTCTGCACAAGGGTGCGTTCTGCATGTGAATAGGCAGCAATCGTTGCAACGAAGAGCATGCTGCTGTGCGTGTCAAACGCACTCATTCACGTCCTTGTGTTGCGACACATGTTTCGACAGCAAACTGCGGTTCCAGGACCTGCGCGTCGCGTCGGCGCCGTTCCATGTGCGCGAAGTCGCGTTCGAGCGCGTTGTGTAGTCATATGGTACACGCAACGCTCTCGAATAGGACGCGACAGTGACAGCACGCAGTCATGCATATAAGTGACCGAGGCTTCGAAACGGAGCATTGCATGAACGCACTGCACCGCCCGCAAGCTCTAGTGAGCAACTTATCGTCCGACAACTCTCGATAGTCGTGATTATATCCAAATCATATCAGGGTGTCGCTATATCAAGTAGAGCTTCGTAGTACAAACGATTAGTAGATTATCTCATGTGCACGGATCTCGGTCTCACTCGTAGCCATCGTGATCTGCTTCGGTGCGTTGCCTGCTATGCTAAAGGCTCTCTTGAGTCCGTCGCCGAGCGATTTGAGCACTTGGGCGATCGGTGTCACGAGACCAGCTTCTTTGCGGTCGAGGGCGATGTGCACGATCTCCATCGATACTTGAGTCTTGGCATTGCGACGGCTTGTTCACTGTCAAACGTCAAATGTAATGCGATTATTGGCTGTCTTCCTGGGTGTCTTCCCACACTCCATACGTCGCTCACTACTTCACTCGGTGCACTTGGTCACTCACTACTGCGCTCCATCTCTCTCTATATATATATATATATATCTTTCTCGCTCTCACACACTGCGCATTTGAATTCTCAAAGTCAAGATCACACTCTACTGTGTAAAACGCAGCGAGATCGGCGTCGTCAAAGATCGTCAAATGCTCGCGGTTAATCTCGACTCGGAGATATATTGATGACAAGAAGACAATCCTCTTCCTGGCGTCTGCTAGCGTCTTCCACACGATACATTTGCTATTAATTTGTTTGGGCGATGGTATTGTGCCGGAAGACGTTTTCGGACAACAATCAACGATGAGGTACTGGTTATCAGGCAATAATCAAGTGCTGCTAGAAAGAAACCAACACTATCAGTGTTCTGAAACAAATGAACCAGAATTAAGTACGAGGAGAAAAATAGACTGTGATGAAGTCGAATCAATTTCATTACTATTATGTCTGTAGGTCACGGAAATACAGGATTTTTTTCACAAAATCTGTAGATGGTAATCTACAATGGAATTTTCGAAATATGTGGATTTCTGGGCGATATACTATATCATGTAGTATATCTGCAACCGGGTTGCAACCGGTCGATACAGTTGCTATTTCTCATTACCCTTGGATAGTAAGCAAAATTGTATGAAAGTACGTAAATCCGGATCAAATTACCGCGAGATATATTTTGAGAGTATTAGGTTTTTCCAAATGGCATTTACTTTAGTAGTCGATTAGTGGATGCTGAAGAAATGCAACAAAAACTTGCTGTAAAGATATTAAAAACTGGCTGACGAGCAGCAAGTTCATTTTACCCCTGAAATTTACGTTGGCATTTCATTTGAGAAACCTCGTCTTTGTCGAAATTCCATGAAGCTGCTTTTTTGTTTAACCACACACGTAATAAACCTTAAACATTTCGATTTGTGCGAACCTATGCCGGTATGAGCTTTGTCGCACACTTGCCTCACCTGCATCCAACGTGCATGTCTGCATGCTACTGCAGTGACGGCAACATGCAGATGCCGTTACTGACGTGCTTTTGCAACGCAGTACCACCGACCGCGTCGAGCGCACTCGATAATACGACGCCTTCAAGGCAAGCTGCGTCGACAACTTGCACTCGCTCGCGTCTTGCTTCTGCGTGTGCGTGCCAGTGGCGACACTGTCGTCAACAACCCTATAGTACTTGGTTCTTAAGAAACTTGTTGAGCATGTCGAGCGCAACCTCTGGCTGATCCTGCGGCACCATGTGGCCCGAGTTGTACAGACGCAAGAACGCGAAACGGTCGTCGTGCGAGCGCACGACACCCGCGTCAACGCCACTGGCGGTCACGAACGCACGCTCCTTCGCGGCGTTGAACGCCGCCTTGCCGTTCCACTTGAGCGCTTTCGTCCACGCATCGTTGCCGTACCAATTGCACATCATGTCGGCGTCGCCGGCGTAGATCAGCACACGGACGCTGCCGTCGTTCAGCAAGTCCGCGACGAGCGGACTAAAGTCCATGCCGGGGTCCCCGGTCTTGTAGAATGCTGCGTCGACATCCATATTGCACTCGTGCCACTTGCCCACGCGGTTCTCCGGCACGCCGAGGTACGCGCGGACGTTCGGCGCGTCCAAGTATTGGCTCACGTACGACATGTCGTAGCACTCGGTCGGTTCTTTCTTGTCGCACGGCAGTCGAATGTCGTACGGATTGCGCTTCGAGTCCACGAGTGGCTGCAACAGCGTCGCGTAGCAAAACGCCGTGCCGTCGACACAGGCCGAGACATTCGCTTTGCTGCACGACGCCATGCGGTCGCCACACTCGACTGAGTCGATCTGCATCTGTGCGTGCTGCGTCGCGTTCACGAGCGTGACGTTGTACGCGTTGTCGACCATGTCGACGAAGCGCGGGAGTTGCACTGCGGGGTTCGTGACGCCGTTGCCAATTGCAATGCCTTTCAGGTTGATCGGCTTGTGGAGCTTGAGCTTGTTCTGTTCCCAGACGTAGTGCGCTGCCGCTGGGACGTAGTGGCCGCCGTAGCTCTCGCCCGTGATGTAAAAGTCCCGACCTGCGAGCTCCGGGTGCTTGTCAAAGAAGCCCTGGAGGAAGAAAAAGATGTTTTCGCCGACGTTGTCTTCACTGTCGTCCGCGTCTTCGGGGAGTTGGCCATACGAGAACCCAGAGGCCGTCGGCTGGTCGAGCCACACGATGTTGCTCTCGTTCGTCCACGAGAACGGGTTCAGCGTCGTGCTCAAATCCGGCTGGACGTGGCACGGCCCGTTCTCGGTCAACATCGCCATCATGCTCGAGCACCCGGGGCCGCCCGTGAGCCACAACACAAGCGGGTCGGTCGCAGGCTGGCTGCGCGACTCAAAGTACCAGTAGAAGTAGTGGCCGTCCTTCTTGTTCGGGAGCTTGATGTACCCGGCGTCGTGGCCCGTGATGCCGCAAAACAGCTCGCTGCCGTTTACGACAGCGCTTGGGACGCCAAGTGACGCTGCGGCGCTGTCAGACGACGCGCTCGTGCCGTACCAGATGAGCAAGCCGGTCACGACGGCAGCAAGCACACCGAGCCCGACGAGCTTCTTCTTGCGCGCACTCGTCTCGTTGCGCTGGATCTGCTGGAGATTGCGGTCATACGCGTTCAGCGGTGTCTTTTCGGTCGACATGATGGAGTGTGCAAGTCGGGGAGCAGGGGCGACACCGAGCGGAGGAAGAAACGAGCTAATTGTGCGTGGCGTGTCGCGAATGCAAGACTGGCGTGCTGGTCGCTGAAGCGTTGGGCTCACCAGCAATCGCTCGCCACGCGAGTGTTGGCTGCAGCCACACACATCACGCTCATCACATTCCTCGATTTCGATTTCGGTGGTGACGTCTATGAAGTGCAAATGAAGTACGTTTTGTACTACGTAGTAGCTCAGTACAGTACTTGACAAATTACTTGATGTGCCAAAAATCAGAAATGTGTAAACGAATGCACAAAAACTACAACAAAAGGGATCACTTTTCACACAATCCCACACTTTACGACGCAGAGTGCTCGAACGTGCTGTGCGGTGCAGCAATCGCTTTGGTACAAAGAGTAAAGCAATCAAGAGGTTTGGACGATCTCGTAACTACGGTACTGCTGTACCACACGATATAGCGAATTGCTACTTACTTTTTATTTATCGGTTCAAAAATTATTTACTTTGACTTGTCAATGCCATGCGTAATTACCATGAAAAACGTACAGTATTCTTATTCCGCGATATTTCAATTCTTGACTGTTCGAGCGATTTGATTCCAAAATAGTGATATTTAGTACCACTATAAATATTACCTAGAACTACAGAAATGGGTGATTCAGTCAACACCAGTAGATATCATTGCTGTAATGGGCTGGATATTACAATTAGGATTTTAGGAGTCTATATGTTAAGGAAATTTTTATTAGGTTTAGTTTAGGAATTGGTTTAGTGACGCCTGTGCGTCACTCGCACACTTGTGTGTGCGCTTCGACTTCATTGTGATTGGCTTGTGGTTGTTGAGATTATATCATATTCACAATTGACATCCCATGATATTTAAAGTAAGAATTTGAATAGCTTTGTTAGTGACGAAGACTGCGTTATTAAGTACTGATGTTCAGAGCAAATTTTCCCTTCTTCTTGTCAATGCTTCAGTGACTGTACTTGACGTAGTCCATTCACGCTTCCTCACCAGCACCGTGTACATCGGTAACGGTCAGAACGTTACACCTGGTTACTTTGTGCTCCGTCCACACGACCAACATGGATGAACTGAGTTTCGACTACACTTTTTTGACACGTGAGAACACTTCCCGTTCCCGTATGTGTAATGGGGTCAACGGACTTGACCCATTTATAGACTTATTATTTTAGTAAGTCAAAGAAGATAGTAATATATTAGTAAAGTAGATTAGATGTTTAGATATTTGTTATTAGTTAGAAGATGTGGACTACATCATTTAGGAGAGGAAGCTCGTGGAACGCGTTCCACGTAGCGTTTTAGTGAGATGCTGACGTGGGGGTATCTCCCTTGTATATGTCACTAGCTAGTCAGAGTGATAGATAGTTTGAGTGGTTGCTGGCAATCTGTCAGCAACCGCACATGCAAGTAAATAAGCAGTTTAAGAATCACCACGCTCAACTCAAGTCTTTGTTGTTGAGCCGCTTACGCTATTGAGGGAACTGTTCAGTACCACTCGTCACGCTCTTGCTTCTCCGTGAAGCAAGACGCTTCCTCACGCAAGGTGATGTGTCACGTCTCGTTACATCTACAATCCCATACTCCGCCTTCGATATACAGAAGTCCATGTTTACAGCTTTTTAGGTAATGTTAGGTTTATAGGCGTTGATGTTTCTATTCGGAGTCTTCGACCACACATGTCGTAGATGT
>JAADXH010001321.1:0-11901 GCA_023337595.1 Globisporangium camurandrum | reverse complement strand
TTTGTTGTATCTGCATCTATTCGTTCGTGCTACATTGCCTTGCAAGTCAAATTGCAACTATCGACCAACTCACTTGGCACCTGCTGCTGCTTCTGCTGCTTGCCGCGCTTTGCGAGCTGCGTGCTTGGGCTTCGCGACCTTGACTTTCGGCTTCGACACACTCGGTTTGCCACTACGGAACGACTGCTGCTTGGCGCCAACAGGTCCCTTGCTCTTGCTGTTCGTGGCAGTTGGTGGTTTCTTGAACACAGCCTTTGCGCCGTTGCTGTCCGTCGTCGTCGTCGCCCCCGCTGCTGCTTTGCGCGCAGCGTGTTTCGGCTTGATCTTCTTGCTCGACGACGCAACGCCAGCGAGCTTGTGCGCACCCGGCGTCGCTTTCGCTCCCATCTTGAACTTATCGACGACTGCGTTGATGCCGTGTGCTTTCTTCTTGGCCGCGACGCGCGCTTTCGCGCCAGCCGACGCGCGGACGCCTTCGTGTTTGGGCTTCGCGTTCTCGCCTGCTTCGCCCTTGTTGTTCTTGAACCGCTTGCCGCACACTTGGACGCGGATCGGCCGGTTGTCGAGCTTTGCGTCGTTCAGCGCAAGCGCTTGCGCTGCCAACGCTGCGCTCGCAAGCAGCACGTACGCAAAGCCTTTGCCAGCGCCAGTCGTGCGGTCGCGGATGATCCGGACGTTCTCGACGGGCGCGGGCGCCTCGTCGCTCGCAAGCCGGTTGATGAAAAACTTGCGCAGCGTCTCGTCCGCGAGTTGGAAGCCCAAGTTGCCGACAAACACGCTCCGTTTCGGGTCGACAACTGGATTTTCAACATCGACACGAATTGCACGGTGCAACAATTGCGTGCCATTGAGGGCCAACGCATTTTTGACACTTGCAATGGTTGCAAACGTCACATATGCATTGCAACTCTCCCGGGTCTCGAGCAACAATTTCTTGTTCGCGCATACTTTCATCATGAGTTTTTGGTTCCCAGGCTGATCGACCGCACAACCAGCAAGTGGCATCGACCGCAACCGGACGCTCTCGACTTTCCCGCACGGTGCAAACAACCGCATAATGTCTTTCTGGGTCGCGTCGAGCGACACGTTGCCCACGAAGATCGTCCGAGCGGATTTGTCGCTTGCGTTGTTGGCAGTTGCATTGCTGCTGTCGACTGCTGGTTCTGCTGATGTCTCCGTCGCAGTTGCCGCTGCGCCACTGACTGATGCAGCCGCAGCGGCAGCTTCCGCAGCTTCGCGCGCGAGCACTTTGTGCTTCTTCTTCTTGGGTTTCTTGGGTTCCGGCAGCACGAGCGACTGCTCGGCCGCATCGGCAGCTGCTTCGTCTTCGTCAATGTCGTCGCCGTCGAGCGCGCGTGCAGGTTTGTTGGTTGCAGTGTCGTTGTTTGCAGTGCGCTTGCGTTTGCTCGATGCAGCGTCCGTTGGCTTGGAAGCTGCGATTGTTGTTGTTATTGGATAGACATGTGAGACAGACAGACAGACAGTGCAGTAGTAGCAGGACGCTTACCTTGGACGTACGACGTCTTCTTGGCAAACAGCGACGAGCTCTGTGCAAACATGTCGGCGAGTGCATTCGGCGCTGCTGGCGCTACTGCTGCAGCTTTGTCGGCCTTTGCAGACGCTGTTTGCACTGCAGGTGTCTCGACGGTGTCTGCGTTTGCTGCCTTCTTTTCCTTCTTGGTTTTTGCAGGTGCTGGTGCCTCTGTCGCAGGTGCTGGCGTCTCGACCTCTTCCGCCTTGGCAGCCTTTGCTTTCTTTGCCCTCTTGGCTTTCACAGGTGCTGGCGCTGGCGTCTCAACTGCCTCTGGTGCCGTCTCGACTGACGTCACTGGCGTTGTCACAGCGGTTGCCGCTTTTGCTGCCTTCTTCGCTTTCCGCGACTTGCTCGCTGCAGCAGGTGCAGCTGCGGTCATGGTTGCGTCCGTGAATGCTGCTGCCGCCGTCGTGTCCTGCACAGGCGCTGCTGCCTCTGTCACTACCGCCGCGGTCTTTGCTGCCTTCTTGCCCATCGTGTGTGACGTCTCGCAAATCGTAAATGGCTGGTCGAGCCAACCAAATCGACATTTGAGCCCATTCAATTTTATTTGCGATTTTCTTGTTCGCTTCACGAAAATGAATATACACTTCGAAGTATAATTAACAATTTCAACACAAATGTAAATGTTTTGACGGCGAACCACAACACACGTTTTCGCTGTCTTTTACTCTCTCTCACTCTCTCTCTCTCACTCTCTCTTAAACTCACTGCCCTGCACGAATGAATTCTTTGATCGCGCTCTTCTCACTCGACAAGTCGCGTCCCAATTCTTCACTCACCTGTCGCACGATCTAAATCGTGTTGCCAGACAAATAACAAGTTAATAACCCAAACCAACAACACTCCTTACAAAACAACGCACCGACTTGACCGTCAGCTCCTCTGCGTTCCCAGCTGCAATGATCTGCTTCACTTTCGCCTGCACGTCAGCTGCTAACGAAGACGAAGACGTTGCGACAGCGTCTGTCGATGGCGCAACCGACGCTTTCGGTTCTTTCGGCGCGTCGTCGTCGTCCTCGCTCGACGTCTCGGCAACTGGCGCTTTCTTCGTCTTCTTTGCTGCTGGTTTCTTCTTTGCTTTCGTCACTTTCGTCACTTTCTTCTTCTTCTTCTTGTCGTCGTAGTCGCTGTTGTCGTCCTCCGATTCGGTCTCTTCATCGTCGTCGTCCTCTTCGTCGTCGTCATTCTCTTCGTGTTCTTTCACGATCGTTTTCTTTGTCGTCTTCTGTTTCTTTGTTGCTGGTGCGTGCTTTGCACTCTGTGTTTACGCAATCACAAATAAACATTTCGAATAAAACCCACATACAACCCACATACGTACACTCGTGCGCTTTGCAGTTGCTTTTTGTTTCGTTGCTGCTTTCTTCAGTTTTTGTTTCTCAGCTCGTTCAAGTGCAGCTGCTTGTTTCAAATTCTATGCCGCAGCCCAAGCGTCAGCTACACAGTCGCTTCGCTTGCGTAGATGTCAAACAAACGTACTTTTGTCGTCGGTTGGGGGTTATAGAGCCAGTCGACGAGCCGTTCGATCAACGTGTCTTTGTCGAACGATTTATTGACGTCATCAAACGATTTCTTCGACCGGTCGACCTACAGATGATGACGTCATCCCCATTGTGTCAGTCACCCATACAAACACCAAGTGAAAACGAATCACACGTACCCCGACGACGTCCATAATCACTTGCAAGAACGATCGGTGCCACTTGGCGATCTTCACAGTCAACGCATCACGCGCCAACGTGTTGTTCTCCGACAATGGAATGCCAGAGAACGCGAGAATGTGCTCTTTGATGACTTTGACCTGCAAGATGTGGCGAGTAAAAGAACAAGAGGAGGGTGAGTACGAGAGAGAGAGAGAGAGAGAGAGAGAGAGAGAGAGAGAGACGTACGTTCTTGAGCTGGAAGCGACGACCGTACATGACGCTGTAGAGCGCTTTGATCGTCTCGACGTCCTTCTTGCTGAGCGCTGCGATCTTTGACGGATGGATACAGCGCATTCACCAGCAAGCGCTCGTGAGGTGATTGCGTCACGCCATGGAGAGCGCCAGCCACTTCAATAGGTAAGGCAGACGTACGGTATCGCAGACACCAGGGATGTCCTGGAGCTTCTGACCAGCGCCAGTAGGCGGCTCGAATGCGTCTGGGTCGTCTGCTTTCGGCTCCTCGATCACAAACACTTGCGTTGACCGACGCACGCGCGCGCCACTAACGGTCGTCGCAGTGATGTCGTGTACTGGCGGCACGACGACCTCGTCACTGCTCGACGCCACGACATCCTGTGGTGGTGCTGCTTGCGTGCTGCGCTCGCTCATGGTTGTCGGCGTGTCGGCGTGGTGCAAGTGGTGCAAGTGCTGCAAGTGCTGCTTTGACTCTTTGACGAGCTGTCAAGTTGAAATGAAAACCTGTAAAACCCAACACCCAAAACCCAAAAGAGCGCGAAAAGTTCAAACTGCAATCCTATAACTACTTTGACTTGAAAAGTGTGGGACATCATGCTATATCGCAGATCATTCAGAACCCAAATCGGCATTGAGCTCGTCAGACTACGACGTACGTGGCAGCTACGGCGATTGATCTACTGCTGCGTCGATCCCGACGAGCTACATCCACCACGATGGCGAGCGACTCGCTGGTATCATCTGTAGTGCTGCTGCTACTGGCGCCACTTGGTGTCGGCGCACTCCTGTTGCTGCGCTGGCTGCGCGAGCCGATCGCCGAGGCGAAGCGGCTGGCACTCGAGCCGGACCCCGAGCAGGAGCTCACATTCGAAGACCCACACGCAACGTCCCCCAGCGATCGCCTGTACGTTGCGTATCTCTATACAGCGACTGCTGCTCGTATGACTCTAACGCAACGCACACATGCTCCTCTTCCAGTCGCCCGTTCCAGTCGCTCAGTGACGACAATCCATCGGTGTCGCTCTCGGTCATCATCCCCGCGTACAACGAAGCCGATCGGATCCTCGTCACGCTCGTCGATACAATCACGTACCTCGACGAGCGCTGCACTGCTGACCCGTACGTTAGTCAAAGCCAAACTGGCTCTTTAGCTCGGTATACCCTGACTGGCTCTTTGTCGCCTTACAGAACATTTTCGTACGAGATCATCGTCGTCGACGACTGCAGCACGGATGCAACAGTCGACGTCGTACGCCAGCAGATCGCGCGCGTCACAACTGCGAAACTCAAGCTCCTGCGCTTGCAGCAGAACCACGGGAAAGGCGGCGCCGTGCGGAAAGGCGTGTTGCGTGCGAGTGGTCATCACATCCTATTTGCCGACGCAGACAACGCAACCGAGATCCGCGACCTTGCAAAGCTCGAGGCCGCAGTCGACGGAGAAGACGGCGTCGTCGTCTGCGGCAGCCGCGCGCATTTGGAAGAGCAGGCGATTGCGAAACGGAATCCGCTGCGGAATCTCTTGATGCATGGCTTCCATCTGATCGTCTCGACGCTGTGTGTCGAGAGCGTCCGGGACACGCAATGTGGCTTCAAGCTGTTCGATCGCACCGCTGCGCGCATCGTGTTTGCGCCTTTACACGTCGAGCGGTGGGCATTCGACGTCGAAGTGCTGTACATTGCAGCTGCACGCAAGTTGACAGTCAAGGTGCGAGACGCGTTTGTATGGGATTTTGTATACAATGCGACGATTGTTGGAATACAGGAGAAATCTGTGACGTGCAATATTTAGTATTTAGTATACAAATACTAAAATTGCGAATTTGTACGATACATAGGAGGTCGCCGTCCAGTGGCACGAAGTCCCGGGGTCGAAATTGAGCGTCGTGTCAGCAACAATTACGATGTTGCGGGAGATCGTGCTGATTCGTCTGTGCTACTCGCTCGGCGCGTGGTCGCTCAACGACGGCGGCTTTCGTTTAGCAAAGAAATCGTCTACGACGCAATAGAGAGAGAGAGAGAGAGAGAACAGTCGCAATAGTTGACAGGAGGCGAACTGAGTGAGAAGACAATACGAATTGTGTTGAGTTGGTTGTATATTTTGCGATAAATTAGTGCTGAAAGTTCGTCAGTCGCGTAACAGCGCGATGCTACAGATGCCAACAATGAGACAAACGTCAGAGAGGTTCAACGAAAGAGAGCCAGTTTTGTTGTTTATACGACAGCACGCACCTCAATACCGTTGATGGCGCGTTGGCGAGAGCGACAGCTTGTGTTTGTGCGCTCTGTTGTTATCGGACGTCGTGTGTGTTGTTTTCTTTGTCAACCACTTGCCGAGCAATTGCGAATCGGTTTTCATCTTCGGAGTCGGTTTCTGAGTCGTCTGTTGCTGTTTCGAGCGCCACGTGGTACGTGCGTCGCCCCATTTGCTGACGTCGAGTGCGTTCGTGCGTGTCGCTTGCGTGTCGGTCAATTGCTTGAGCGCGTGCTGTTGCGTCTGTTCGAGTGCTAAATATTCGTCCAATGTCGTTGCGCGAGCGCTTTTCTTCTCTTCCAACTGCTCAACGAACGCCAAGAGCCCAGTATGTTTCGTTCTATGGGGTTTCTTGACCGATAAAACCGGTTTGTGGACGCGCGTGGAGGACGAACTGGCTTTAAAAAACTTGGATTTCCTGGTCGTGTCGCGTGGCGATGCTTGCCGATCGACGCGCTTGCGCAATGGCGATGACGCTTCATGCAGCAGCTGCAATCGCTTTGGTAGTGGCTTGTGAGCCGTTGTTGTTGTTGTTGTTGTCGATGCAGCAGCAGGCGAGCGACGTAGTGACTCAAGACTCGTGCGTTTGTTTTGCGAGGAGTGGGAGGCGGAGGAGGGGCGACGTGTAGTAAACGACAGTCGCTGCTGCTGGAAACGCTCGCGTTCGGGTTCGATGGGCGTTCGTTGTTGTTGTTGCGGCAGTCGCTTTTGTTTACTTGTTGAAGTCGTCGCAGCGCGTTGGCAGTCGCTGTCGCTGTCGTCACTGAGCGTCGGCGCTTTTGTCTTCCGCCGCGCTGCAAGCGTCGCTTTCGCTGCGTCCATCGCACTCGCAAGGCTCTGATGCATTTGAGTGATGCAATCAATAACCCAAATAACCCACTGGCTAATAGCCCAATAACCCACTTGAACGCACCTGTTTGAGTCCGTCGTTCAATCGATCGGCGCGCGTTTTCCCCGCGACTTCGCCTGCAATGAGCTTGAACGTCCGGATCTTGCGCCACTTGGCAGCTGATGGGTAGCAGTCGCATGCGTCAGTATACGCTAGAGCGAGTTGCAGTCGATCGATGGGCAAAAACGGACCGGATGCGTCGATTTCGTCGTCGTGGCGATCGCGTTTGCGGCGAATGAGGAGCGTAATGGGCAGCCTGGTGGCGTGGATTCGTTGCAGCACACACATGCGCGTGAGTTCTAGGCTATATAGCAACGTGTAGTGCGCACAGATAGAGATAGAGACAAACGCACACGACGTACATCTCTTGGCTCTCGAGTCGCAAAGGATACTCGAGTTCGTCTTTCAGGACTTTCAGGACTTTCGCGATGCGGTAGCCGCGCGGGTCACCTGATACGAATGCCTGGTAGATCGTAGCAGTCGCAGCAGCTGTTCGTGTCAGTCGCTATGCAGCAGCTGCAGCGTATTGCACATTGCGCAATGTGCACGTTGCTCCAACATGAACGGCGTGTGTGTGCGCACCATGGAGTAGTACTCGATCGTGTCGCCTGGGTAGAGAACCTCAGCACTGAGTTCCTCGGCAGAGAGCCCCATGGTCGTTGACGCGTTGTCGTACGCGAGCAGCTACGCAAGGCACACGAGCAACAACACGTGATGGCAGCACACGCGCAGACGTTGACGCTTGTTGCAGCAAGTTGACCACAATTTGACTTTGCGCCACGTTTTTGTGACCGAATATTTTTGTCATACTAATATTAACATAAAAACTAAGAGACCACGCCATTTGACCTTGAACAACATGGAGAAGCCTGCTGCGACCGTCGTCGCTGTCACGAGCACCCCTGCAGCAGCTTCTGTTGCAGCAAGAAGCACGAACCCTGGTGCGAACCCTGGCGCAAACGTGCTCGTGGTGTTTGATTACGACTGGTCGCTCGTGAACGAAAACTCTGACACGTTCATCTTCCGCGAGCTCCATGCGCCGCTGATCGACGTGCTGAATGCGCGACTCGCGACGCGCGTTGCGAGTGACTCGTGGACCGCGCTCATGGACGAGCTGCTGAGTGAACTCGCGACTCAACAGCCCGAACTCACTGCGACGCAGATCCGCGCAACGCTCGCACGCATCCCGGTGCTCGACCGCATGCTCGACGCCGTGCGCCTCGCTGCCACAACGCACGGCGCGGACGTCAAGATCGTCAGTGACGCCAACACGGTGTACATTGAGAGCATGCTGGCGCATCACGGAATCGATACGCTTGTGTCAGAAGTCGTGACAAACCCTGGCGTGTTTGAACGCGATGCTGCGGCCGCAACCGAGCGCCACCGCTTGCGCGTGACGCCGTTTCACGCACTTGCGCTCGTACCGCACGGCTGCAGCGACTGTCCAGCGAACATGTGCAAAGGCGCGATCGTCGACCGCATGCGCCACGAACGCACGTACACGCACGTGCTGTACGTCGGCGACGGCCCCGGTGACTTTTGCCCTGCGACGCGTCTGGCAGTCAACGACGTCGTGTTTGCACGCGCAAACGACGCAGCGACGAACAAATCGTTTGGGCTCCTGAAGCGCTTGCGCGCGCATCCGACACGCGTCCAAGCGCGCGTCGTACCGTGGACAACCGGCGACGACATCTACGATGGCTTTGAGTCGTTCTTTCAAAGTTTATACACCACGAGCGACTGAAATTGTAGCGTATTCGATTAGAGAGTCGTAGGATTCGCTACCCGTCAATCTACTTTCGCACGCTCTTACTGGCTCTCTTGCTTGAGCGTTGCTGCGAATGTTTCAAACCACGCGAGGCTCTCCGGGTTGCGCAGCGCGCTCTTGTTCGTGACTGCGTGGCCATCGACGATCTTCTTGACTGTCAGCTCAACTTTCTTACCGCTCACCGTGTACGGGATCTCGGGACACGCGGCAATCAACCCGGGCATGTGCCGCGGCGACGCCTGTTCGCGGATTTGTTTCGTCACGCGCGCTTTGAACGCTGGCGTCGCTTGTTCACCGTCGGCCAGGACGACAAACAGCACAATGCGCACGTCTGGCGTCCCGTCGTTCAACAGAATGTTCTGGCCAATCACGACCGAGTCCACGACGTCCGGCATCGCTTCCATGATCTTGTAGATGTCCGCTGTCCCGATGCGGACACCGCCGGGTTTGAGCGTCGCGTCCGAGCGGCCGTAGATCACAATCCCGTAATGGTGCGTGACTTCTGCAAAGTCGCCATGGCGCCAGACGTTCGGGAACGTATCAAAGTCTGTTAGAATAAAGAGGATCATCGCATCAAAGTCATATACAATATGAGAGTGAGTATCCCATCCATTCCACGCTAATGCAGCCAGAGAGCCAGTTTACATGGAACGCACATGCTCCAAAGTACTTGGCGCCGTCGGCGTCGTTCCAGAACCGCAGCGGCATCGACGGAAACGGTTTACAACACACGAGTTCGCCCTGTGCTTGATGGAGTTCCACGCCGTCGTCGTTCCAAATGCGGACGTCCAGTCCCAGACCACGGATCTGGAGCTCGCCATCGTAGACTATGGATATAGATTAGTACAACGCCAAAAAGAGCCAGATGTCGTATCAAGAGCCAGTCAAACGCACCTGGGAGGTTCGAACACCCGAGTGCAAAGCAGCCGTTCAAGTCAGTACCGCCGCTGATCGATGCAAACTGCACGTCGCTCTTGATGTCGCTGTAGACAAACTGTATCGTATCAAAAACACGTGAGTGAGGGGCTATACAAAAACCCATTGTATCGTATCGTACATTGAAGATGTTCGTGCTGGCGGGCGACCCGGTCGACGCAATCAACCGGAGCTTTGACAGATCAAACTCTTTGCCGGGTTTGCAGCCAGCGTCCATCACCGCGGCGAGGTACCGTGCACTGGTCCCAAACACCGTGACGCCCGTCGATGCAGCATAGTCCCACAGCGCATTCGGCGTCGGGTACAGCGGATTGCCGTCAAACAGCACGACGGTCGCGCCGGTGCCCAAAACGCTCACGAGCCAGTTCCACATCATCCAACCAGTCGTCGTGTAGTAAAACACTTTGTCGTTGCGCGAGATGTTCAAGTGCTATAAATACACATAATCACGATAGAGAGAGAAGGATGATTATGATACAGAGATCAGTCATTCAATCGCCCAAGTAACCCACATAAAACACATATAAAACCCACAACAACAAAAAACACAAACGACGTACAATCATGTGCTCTTTCATGTGGTTCAGCAACACACCGGGGCCTTGCACGAGGCACTTTGGCAAGCCCGTCGTGCCGCTGCTGTACATGACGTACACTGGGTGGTCGAACGGCAATTGCGCAAACGGAATCGTCGCGGGCGTCTTTGTATCTACCTCCTTCACGAACGCGTCGTAATAGACCGCATTGCGGATCTTTGACAAGTCCAAATCGTGCGTCGGCGCGACTGTGAAGCGAAACACAACAACGCGCTCGACGCTCGGCAATTGGTGGATGATGTCGCGCAATTGCGGCAACGTATCGACGCGCTGGCCTTTGTAAAAGTACCCGTCGGTCGCAAACACGACTTTCGGCGTGATCTTTACGTATACGTCATGTGGGTTTTTGGGTTGTTCGGTGATACCGTCAGTCAATTGTTGGCTCATACAGTCAGCGAGAGTGATGGTCATGCATACACAAGCCAATGAACGTACTTGTGCAAAGCGATCCAACACGCCTTGGGCGCCAAAGTCAGGTGAGCAGCTCGACCAGATCGCTCCTAAACTCGTAGCGGCCAGCATTGCAACGATCGTATCGGGGAGATTCGGCGTGTACGCGACGATCCGATCGCCTGGGACGACGCCCATGGCAGCGAGGCGAGCGCTTAGCGACGCGACGCGGTCGTACAGTTCGCTGTACGTGAGCACGGTCTCGGTATTGCTCGTCTCAGCACGAAAGACGATCGCAGGGTGGTCGTCGCGGAACCGCAAGAGGTTCTCTGCAAAGTTCAGTCGCGCGCCGGGGAAGAACGTTGCGCCTGGCATCTTCGTCGCATCGTCAAGCACGCGCGTGTACGGGACGGACGCAATCACGCCCGTGTACGCCCAGCACTGTTTCATTTGTTGTTGTATAGAGCACGTGAGTCGGAGTGATGGTCCGTGCAACACAAGTGCAACAACATCAACGTACAGCGGCCCAAAACGCTTCGAGGTGGTCGACCGACCACGTCCAGAGCTCGTGGGGCGTTGCGATCGACAGGCTGTAGAGGAAAGTGGAGAGAGAAACGTCAGTAGGATGCAGTGTGTGTGTGTGCGTGCGTGTGTCTGAAATACAAGGACGTACTTGTGGGTCTTGTTGACAAACGCTGTGAAGCGCGTCCAGTGCGACGATGCGAGGAGCTCTGGCGACGGTGTCCAGACTACAATAAGCCAGTAAGCGGGTTTGTTAGGGTCTGATGTCACGCATGGTAATACTGGTAACGCAACAAAGCGTTTGCAACGCACGGAGGTTGTCGGCACTCGGCTTGGTAACGTCCGCAAACGTCGTTGTCGATGGGCTCGAAGGCGCTTGCTCGCGCTCGACCTCGGGTGTCTCGTGGTGGTTTGGCGTTGGCGTCGACATGGTTGCAGCAGCAGTGAGGAAGGAGCAAGGCGGCGAGATACAAACTGAGCAAGTTGGGTGCGAGACTGCAGTGAGCGGACAAGCAGCGAGGACGATGCGCGGTGCTTGTGCGTTCCCGTCGGCGGACACTTTTTGGTTATGAGCCTAAAAACGTGTGTTTGGGCTCACTTTTAGAACGCTGTTTACACTAAAAGAGTGGTCGTCCTGTGTTGAAGTCTTCTATTTCGAGCTTCATCTGGCTCGACGATGACGCTAAAACGAAAGTCAAAATGACGTGGTTCGTCTACAAGCACCGCCACCTCAATCACGTGACTTGGACGACCAGAACTCTATGGCGATCGATTGGATCAACTCTATGCAGCAAACACGGCAACATGCTGCAATATCTTGCGCATGTGGTGATGTCATGGCGATCGTGGTACGAACTGTAGAACGCCATACTGAGCACAGTCGCGTCAAGCCATCTCACGTCAAGTCACACTACAGTATGTGCTGGCGTATTTGTCAAGTGCTCCATCCACAGCTGCGCTATCATCGATTCGCGCCGCGCGCGATGCGCAGCATGTCGACTGCAGTCGCGAGCGGTGCCGTGTTGCTCCGTGTGAGTGCGTGCGGTGGCCGCATGCGTTCGACTACCTCAGTAGTCATCGCGTCCTGCCCGACGACAAAGAACGATCCGTTGTC
>JAADXH010001320.1:0-11920 GCA_023337595.1 Globisporangium camurandrum | reverse complement strand
TTTTGTATCGGAAAAGCTTTGGTCGTGTTGCCGCCAGTCATTTGGAGCTGCCGAAAATGAAATGAAAATGTTAGGTGTAACTACAATAATATACAAATTTGCAAATATATTCTTCTACTAAGTACTCGAAGCACATACCGGATGCTTCAATTAGTTGCATTACAGCTTGGACTACCGAGCGCTGCAGCTGTAATATCGCTGTATCGTGACAATTGCGCATGGCAACGTTGCATGCCAGACCTCTTGTTTGGCAACACACGCACATGGCATTCTGACAGCTTTTGCATGTCAATGAGTTTGCTTGTCGGCGCTGTCTGCACTCAGTCAAAAAAATCGTTCAAGTGCATTTCAACTCGCAAAAGGATGTTGTTGCGGTACATCGGGCGTATACTTTTCGTTACTTATGAACGACACTATTGAGGGACTCCAAACGAATCGAATATGCATTGGATTCGCAACGTATTGCATTACACGACGAGCAATAACGCGATCGCCATTCAATGAGCTACAGTTCTCTCGTTTGTGTTACGGATCGTAATGACGTGCATTCACACAGTGTATGTACGACTAGGAGCCTGTGCCATTGCTGCTGCTGCTCCTGTCAACGCATGTGCGCCTATTCGTCCTGCTCCTGCTGCTGTTGGCGCGCTGCTGGGATGTACCGCTTCACTTCCGCTGCGTTCGGCGTGTAGCCCTGGAGACGGAACGACGAGTTCTGGTACGCCCACAAAAAGCCACCGAGCGAGCCAAGGAAGCCTGTGACCCACATCGACGGCCGTGCGACGCGCTGGTGCAGCTTCGAGCCTATGTGGTGCCAATACAATCCAAGCAATGACATACAGACACTCGTCAGCGCGTGCAACAACGTATGTGGACATGCACACAACAACACAACTCGAGCTAGAGTGCAGCACGCATGGGATGCTACCAAACACGCACCAAAGATGTAGCCGAGCGGGAACGACGCAGCCGTGACGCCACCCCACTGCAGGTAGTCGTTGCCGCTGAAGTTCGCCTTGATGTCTGCGAACGTCGGGTGCTGGACGATCACGGGGTACTTTGGCGCGTGTGGGTTCGTCTCGCTCATCGTGGCTGTGTGCGTGTGTCGCGTTGCGGTGGTTCGTTGCGTTGATCAGTCGATCGTGTGCGGTGGCGCTGCTGTGTTCTTGTGAATTTGCTCGCCACTCACTAATTTCACAATTTAATGTATATATATCTACTTGCGAATTATCCTCTCACAGTTGATGCAATACCTGCCAAAAGTCATTCCGAGACGACGTTTCGGTTCTGACCTGCTCCTATCATCACACGCACCACCTACATCGGACCACATCGACGATCGACTACCTCTTGTTGCTTGCTCCGCGCACGATGGAAGCGTCAATGACTGCACCGGCCTCGCCTACGCGTGCATCTGCTGCTCTAGCTGCACCTCCTGCTTCGCCAACCGCAGTGTCGCCGCCTGCGTCGCCGACGCGCGGCGAGTTTGTCTACAAAGTCATCCTCATTGGGTCACCCGCAGTCGGGAAGACAAACTTGCTCGCTGTTGCAGCGCGCGGGCAGCAGTTCAACGAGCGCAGTCCACCAACGATGCAGCCCGAGTTTGTCACCGGTAGGTGCCACTAGCAAGTCCTGTGTCTGTAGAAGACAGACACTGGTCGCCTCGTCGACTGACGGTACTGCTACGTTGTCGATGGCGTGAACAGTCAAAGTCCCACGACCAGACTGGAAGTTTGGCGAACCGAATCAGTTCCTCCGTGCACAAGTGTGGGACACTGCTGGCCAGGAGCGGTACCAAGCGATCTCGAGTGCTCACTACCGTCGTGCAAACGGTGCGTGTTCTTCACTGCAAGGCTCTTGCTTGTCTGGACAAGCCTAGTAGAAGGTGTTAACAGCAGACTAATGCGGACTGCTGTCATCCCAATAGGCGCGCTCATTGTCTACGATGTCAGCACGCGCAGTTCGCTCAAAGAGGTCTATCCGGGCGTCCCCGGTGGTAACCGATGGCTCCACGCACTGCGCGAGAACGGCGACAAGGACCTCCTCGCTGCTGTGATGCTGGTCGAGAACAAGATCGACAAGCTCGATGCGAAAGCTGCGGATCGCCCTGCGACGTTCGTCCAGGACGCGGACGTGAAGCGCTTGCTCGCCGAGTGCGTGTTCAACGACCCACCGCAAGGTCTTGGGTGGCTCCACGACGCAGCCGCGCATGAGACGGTGCCGTTCCGGATTGCCAACAGTCTCATGTACGCACGCACGTCGGCGCGCTCCGGTGAGTGTGCGCTGTATGAGCTCACGGAGAAGCACGCGGCATTTGGCGCAGGGGCTACAGACCTGTTCAAGCAAACTGCAACGCCCAGTGCCGAGTACGAACAAACTCACAACGTCGAGACGATCGCCCAGGCGCTCGATGCACTCGTGCTCCGGATCTACGCACGTTCGAAAGACATGCACGCAGGTGGCTCGAAAGTGAGCGGCGCAGCGTTCAAAGTGCATGCGACGACAGCCGGCAAGACAACGTCGACGGCGCAAGGCAGTTGCTGCTAAATACATGTGCTTGCATTCGTATCCATAGCTACGTCAATTGCTATTTCATATGTCGTGCTTGTCTCTATCGCTAGTGCTACGGCTCGTCGCCATCCTCGTCGTCGTCCTTGAGCTCTGGTAGTGCGTCTTCGTCAAACACGACGCGCAGTGTGAGCGAGCAGCTCGGACATGTTGCAATGTCCTCGCCGTCGTACAGCTCGTCAAGCGTGATGAAGAACTTGTCACCACACGGGCACGGATAGTAGTACACCTGCTCCTCGGTGTTGAACTCCATGTCCTCGATCTCGACTTCGTCGTACACGGACATCGCGACAAACGTTTACTGGGTAGTTGCGGGTGCCGCCGTGCGATGCGTGGACGAGCAAGCACGTGCACAACCAAACACACGTGCGCAGGTATGTTCGAGCGATCGGTACGTGTGTGATTGATCTCGCGTAAACGTGCGTGCGTCGCACAAACACGTCACTTGACCTGGACGCACAAGTACGATGATGCACAAAGCGTTTGGCTTGTGTCCAAACGATGTTCAGCACAAACATCATTTTAGTTTTACTGCACAAGGAGATAATATAAATATGGCAACGAGTCTGATCGCGCTCCACTATAATCTAAAAAATCAAAATAAATGAAGACAACACACACCTGTTTAAAATAGCGCGTGTATTTTCAGTACAAACTTGTGCTTTCATCGATGACAGTTATTGCAGTCGTCGGTGAGCTACTATACGATACGTTTTATCAATAGGCGCTATGTAACCTCACCAATCTTTTCACATGTTTATGAAATATCCGAAATTCAAGTATTACGCTGCGAAAAAAACTCAGAATCAGGATATTTACGCGCTGATCCGCTCAGATACTAAAAGTAAAATATAGGATCCAACCAGCTCGTGATCGAGAACATCTAGCATATAGATTATGCGGCAGTGGAGGCTCCTAGTGCTCGCATGAAGACTTTTCGCACTTTTCACAAGGTCCAACACGAGCACACACGAGAGTGCACGCAATTGAGTTCTCAAGCGCCACTTGCGTCACTCGCACAAGCACAAGCACAAGCACGGTGCCACTTGCATAAGCGTCACTTGCAGGGCACCACTCGCATAAGAGCCGCTTGCACGGCACCACTTGCGATGTATCGCACAAACATCATTTTTTATTCTAAAATTAAAAGAAGATATGTACAGCATTCGCAACTATATTGACAATGCAAATCAGGTACATATAAAACACATTGATTAAATCGTACTAGGGTATGAATGTCAGAGGACGAAGAAAGACATAGCAGAAAAGCGGAGCAATTAACAAAAAATTAAACAATCACCATACCAAAAATGGCAAATGTGACAACATTTCCGCTGCGGAAGTAGTTAATTTCTGATTTTAGTGTACTGGATACGCATATACTCATTTCACCTGTTAAAGGGCTTGTAATAGACTAAACCCTTGTACGGTGTAGTCGGTAAGAGATATTTGGTAGTCAAGCATACGTGATCTAGCGGCACATATAACAAACGTAGCCTCGCAACGCATGCTTTCCCACTGTTGCACGTTGCTCTCGTTTTATGGTCGCGTTTAGTATATGCACAAAATTGGTAAAAATATGTACAAGTGATGTCATGTAAGTGGCATTTTAATTTCTATGTGCACATAGACACAAATATGTCATTCATATCGCGCATTAGCATGATTATGAGATGAAAATGGATTTTTGTAGAGCTGGCTATAATGAAGTAGATTGAACAACCTAAATATATATGTAAGATGAGTTCTGTTGTACAAGACAATGCACATTCGTGCTACAAATACCTAAATAATAGCTACAAAAACCTAACTACTTGCAAACGATATTCCTATCTAGATTGTTCTCATTTGTACAAGCATCCGTCGTTTGTGGAGCAATCACATTTTTTCTGAAACTGCTAAAACCAGAGTGTATTACAACAAAAAATACATAGTTCTTTAAAAATCTAAAATATCCCGACAGCCAGACCCAACACAAAAATACTCTATTTCTAGTCGCAAGCTTTAAATATACGCCTACGTTAGATAAGATCGAAAGTGCTATCGATGTGTCGATAGTACGATCCCTGTGACTCTGGTGTGTGCGTGCGAGATGCTGAGTGAGCACCGTTTGCATTTATCAAATTTTGTCGTTGCTATTAATGCGGGTAATCGACAAATAAATCTTCTGCGCTGTTGGCATGGAGATGCCTCACCAGTATGCTGTGTCCTCCTTCTTTGTGGGGCGGAGGCCGTGGTTCTTGATGTCTTTCGCGAGCCGGTCACTGATATCAAAATGGCTGATCGACGTCGTGGCTATTCGTCATAGCTGTGGGCTTGCAGTCGCTGCGGAGTGAACATGCTGTGCATAGCTTCGAAGGTGCGTGTGTGGTGTCAAAGTTGTTGCAGGCCGTATGTTCACATTTGCAGTCGTTGGTTAGATATGCGTTTGCCGGGTGTTGTGATTGACAGATTCCGGTCAGATTGATTGTGCTTGTGTTTTCTGATTTTTGTGACGGCGACTTAAGTGTACGTCTCTCAACAAGTCACAGGTGTAGTGGCCTTTACGCTACATGTTTGATACTACGTGACTTTTATGGACGCATGCTCGAAAATATTGAACATTCATAGTAATTCCATAGCGTATTTACTTTGCAACAATACATCCCGGGTGGGCAACCAATTCGAGATGATACACGAACTCTATATAAGGTGTAGAGAGACATTAACTAAAGTGCCTGTTTTGGGCGTCGATGTCTGGGGTTGAAGTTTGCTGTGGGTGCAATACCCGTCGCGAACTTGAAATGCGACTTGTTTACTATTTAGTTTAGTTTTTGGTTGCCGATGCCAGTTATTCAAATAACTAGATGTGACTTCCACTTATAGATTAACTCACTGGTTCGCAATCGTGACCAATTAGCAAGTATAGAATGACGTGATTCAAAACCCAGAGATAGATTGAGACTCACAAATCTGGCCCTAACAGTATCGATATAATTTAGAGCGTTGCACCTACGAAATAGAGGAATCACAATGGTAATGTATTGATGCTCTTAGGCAGATGAGAGTTAAAGTGCAAAAATTGGACGATATTATACCTAATCTATATCTCATTTTGGTAGCTCGTCATTTCTTATCGTATTGAAAATAGAAAAGCGCGCGATTTGTAAGTAATTAACTTTCGTGCGGCATTCATATTTAAACTAGCGAAGGAAAAAATGACGTGGTAATTCAACTTCTCGCCTGAAACACCAACTTGATGAGGTCAATGTAAATATAAAACATTTTGCACTGCGATGGCAAGTCTTTCTAGCCTCAGATGGTGTACTGTGTCCATCACATATATGCTCACTTGCCTGCCACTAAATTTACACGGTCCTTACTTAGTGACAGTCACATAATCGCATTCCAAGACACGATCATGAGCATACTCAAGGCGAATAATATTGACTAAAACCCAAGCCATTAAGTCGACGCCGTTCTCTCGCCTATGAGCGTATTAACGCGCGCAGGTCTTCTATCGTTAAAGGATTCAGCCACGGAAAGCCTGTCAACAATAGATCCAGTGCAGTCGTCTGCACTGCGCCTAACATGAACCGCGTATCTACCATGGTGGTTATTCACCCATATCACGTCTTTCAACAAGATCGCAGCATTTGTCGGTGATCACGGCCTGGCTTAAGCAACGAATACAGCTTCATGGAAACCTTTATGAATTCGTCGGCATCTCATCGCTAATGTAGCCGTTAGGAAACTATAAGTATCTGGTGGAAATGCTTCGTGTTTACAAGTGACAAAGAAAGCTACAATTAACAAGTAATTCCAGCCACTGTGAACAAGCGAAACTGAGCAAAATTCGGTGCTTGAATCGGTCATAGAAAGCAGCCACCAGCTCTAACAGTACATACAAAACTTGTTTTTGCAGATGGTCGTTGCTAATTCCGGGACTGCCATATTATACGAGTGTGTTTACGGACACGTGAGATTACGCACAGGAATATAGCAGAGGACACTTGTCCTTTAAACAAAGGTAATCAGTACTTGGCGCCTGTTCTCACTGTCACCATCGACTTCTTTGTTGCTGCATTGGCGATCAGCAACAATAGTGATAGAGAGAAATGAATGTTGTGATAGTTCAATTCAACTACATAATAAGGGATGACGTCGTTGTTTAAGCGCGGAGGTCTTGTCATTGTTAGTGGCTGCGAGTTTAAGTTGATTCTCTGCAATCACTAAGATGCTCGGACAAGAGCACCAGTGGTTTGACAAATACACGTATGAAGACACTATTTATCTACTCGATCTGTACGATACGACAAAACAGAACAAAATTTTACGACACACACTGTTCCAGATCCGGCATTGCAGAATACATTAACAACATCTACAAGTCGAAAAGGATTTCAGCGTACTTCCATGTTGCAAAAATTGGCATTGTAACATCGATGGCGGCTGACTCGATAAACAGCGTCATTTACTCTGAACGTGCGCCAGCCCACTTCGCGATTTATATAGCGACTCACACGAAAGACAAAGGATAGGCTCGTGTTTTGTTTGTGACGAATGAGTCTCATCAAGCGTATTGTGCACTGCGCAACCGTGGAGTTCAATGAGACTGTGTTCATGACGGGATGATCCACGTCTTAGCTTGGTATGAATGCAAATACAATGCTAAACCTGCACTCAAAACCTAGGACGTTTAATATCAACGTACTTACATGATCCAATATTTGATATTGTAAAATCGATTGCGAATGAGTCAAAGAACAGTGGCAAGACGGATTTGTTATCAACGTGCTTAAATATTCCAATATTTGGTATTGTAAAATCGATTGCGTATTAGCCAAAGAACAGGGTCATTGAGAACGGATTACGTCAAACCACCTCGCTATTCTAGAGCGACGTACGTCTTCGACAGCATTACTGCGTAGTTACACGCGGCACAGTTTGCGCTCAAATACTAATATTCTGGCGTATGAATTACAATCACCGTTGAAGGGACAACATTATGTACACCTCAAGTTGCGAAGTGAAAGGCCTACGGCATGAGAAGAATATAGTGGGTCAATGTAGCACACGTGCCGCTATATGATGTTGGTATCGCATGCATGGGTTGCGGCAACCTAGCATATATCGCCCTGGAGTTAATAAAGTTGCTAATCGAGTAATATTGGTACAGTTGTGCCTATCTGCAATAACAGTTTTAATTGTGGTAGCTTAGTTATAGCGACGCCGGTCAGATTGTTGTGACTAAGAATAGTTTGACGAAGAAGATTCCAAGTAGTTGGTCGATCAGTAGATGCAAACACACGCAAGGCGATGGCGGCATGTATCGAGTGACATGTTTTGCAAGTTTTTGTTTGCCACATGGATCGCATGTTGTTGTTTGTGGCCTTACTCAGTAAAATTGTTTGCATTAGTAATTCGTATAAATTCATTTTCAGCAAAAGTCGTTTTGTGTATATTTAGTGGTTTTCTAGACATTTGAAGTAACACAGTGTGACCATACAATACGATACATTACCCAAATGCTCTTTATCATCAAAATCCGGTTAACACTTACGGAGCGAAACGTGATATGGGATCCGAGACAGTGGCAAATACATATATATATATATATTCACAGCAAACGTTTACAAAGCGATGCTTGTGGCATAGTTCAATTACTTGCGATAAGACTACGTATTCGAGGTGAGTTGAGTGATTCTATTCAACCCTAAACCGTTTCGCACCGTATAAGTCATAACCCTATCATAAATCAAATTCATCAAGCTGTTGTGGGTTTCGCTGCAATATTTTATTATTATTAATGTTACAACAATTTATGCGATATGAACATATCTATTCCTACACGAATTGACAATATTTACAATAAAGTAGGTATTAGGTTCACATATTGATATGAATGAGCACAGCCATATGTGAACTTTAAAACAACAAATGTTCCATTTTATAATCAACGAGCATTCATTTACAAGCTATGGTATCTACTATTACGCTTAATTTTTGCATTAGATAACCAGAGCGCTGCGCGCTCAAAGAATCTTAGCAATTTTTCTTTTAAGATAACGGAAAATTTTCAATGTATTAGCTTTTGTGCGGTTACGTCCATATATATGTATGACGTCATAAATAAATACAAGAGCAACTTTTGCACCACATTACTTTTATCTTTTAAAAAGTACTACATAATTGATTATGCAAAGAAATGGACTGAAGTCTGACATATGACATATCTACACATACTTTGAGATATTACAATAATGATCACCACATTACATACCACATTCTCCAGCTATATACACGTAGTGTGAATTGAAAGATTATGTGTGAGTTTGTATTGCTCACAGCGGTACGCAGCTGCTCTTTTCGTTAAAATCGACAAATATATATTGTTTCATGTGTTGGGTATGAGCTTCGTCCTGGGCCACACATGTACTACAACTAAACATAAAGCGCTGCGGGCATGTAAAACGCGTCGCCGTGTAAATGCGATATATATTGGAGCAGCATTACCAGTACCAAGTTGTGCGTACGACAGTGGATAATCGTGTATACTTTGTCCAAGCATAACAAAATTGCAAACATACGATGCAGATTATATGGTTTCCAAATATACTTATGTAATCTTCTAAACATTTAACCAGCAAGATGTGACGAAACTTAGGACTACATTATGTACAACACTACACCTATTTTAGTCCTAAGTTCATATGCCAACCCTTAGCTTCCTGTTTTACGTATAATAGCACTCACAATTCAAATGAGGGTGATGGCAACCAATATACTACACTTTTGAAGTTGCAAAATAGTGTTCTCTATGTAAGCATGAACTGATCTTGGATAAAACATTTCGTTTTTGCATAATACGTCCGCAGTGTGTGCGTTTCAACGACATTTTACTGTACCAGCGCGACATTAAACACAGACGGCCTGCCTTCAATGCACATCCATTCTAATTTAGTTAGCGTTCATCAAAGTACATCAAAACAGCAAAATATTGCGGGATATACTATCAAAGCAATAATTCGCTTCGAATACCAAAGATCGGTTACCATTCGCTGGAAGTGCATAGCAAAAACGAATAACATATGTCTAAATATGACAACGATGTATATCCCATTCTTGATAGCAGATTCTTACCATTGAAAAATGCCAACGAGTAACATTGTACGTTTAAGTAAGTCAATGAAATCTATATCATTTTTTTGCAAATGAAAAACAAAAGCAGGTCTGCGCGACGTGGATACTCAAATTGGATATTATATAATTGAGACCGGTTTGTGGGGACGAAAAATTCGATTTGCGTGAGTTTTGGATTGGCCCCATAAGAGGTACTAATTTGGGTGGCAATCATCGATGCATGCATCAAGATATCACCAACGATTACGCTACGTGCATCAAATGCAAGAAATCGGTTAAACCAAATTTAAGCTGTTAAGACAATATATAACACGCTATAGCGATGACTGCAATACATCGAATGCGTTAATATCACTCAAAGAAATGCTTAGTCGTCATCCGTTATTCCAGATAAATTGATATCCAAGTTTATTGTACACTTGAATATAAAAAGCAAATTAACATGATACACCAACAGCAAAACGACGTGTACATGCTGCGTTCTTGTCTGTTTGTTATGTTGCTACTTGTTCGGCATTTATAGTACTGCAACATGTGCTGCATTTCATCAATAACATGTAGGAATCATTGCCATGTACCTAAACTACATGTTCCACTTCGCATGTTTGCTTCTAGTAGCTGTGTTGCTTATATTGTTATGCACCTCGCATTTCTAAATAACTCTCATATATGACATCAATGAACTATTGCATATTTTGTTATTAAACAGATTTGATTCTTCAACACTCGCTTACGAACGACGTTTTGTATGAGCTGGCAGTTTTATAGTAAATTTATCAATACGGAAATCTAGTGACATGCACACCAAGCTGTCGATTTGGTGTGTTGAAATAGTCGTTCGCTTTACTCCAGGAAACAGTGGCCAGGCGCTGTATTTACAACATTGATATCTCTATGTAAACAATCATGATTTGGCTGTTTGCCAATATCGAGTGATTCTAGCGAACGTGTCTAATCGTAAGCTGTTTACACTACATGAATTTGCCTATTACGTGTTTTTTGCACATACCAATGGTTACATTAACTATAGAAATGTTATCTAGGTAATGTAGCCTAACGCATCTATGGAATATATATGGTACACGTCACATTCAAGAGGAACGCGCTCTACCATAAAATCGTATTGAACTATTACACTATGATCAGCTTGACGATTCCGCAGATGCAATTTGTTGTCAGAAAATTATTCCAAAATTGCGTTTAATTTGAAATTGTATCGACCAGTTGTACGTCAACCACATGCTGGGCATCCTCCGTTGACTACACCACGGAGGCACACGTAGTACCTATTATATGGGTAAACGCAGTGTTTCAATGCCTTGGTAAATTGAATTATAGTAGATGTATTGCTTTTGCAAAAATGTGTACTACAATAAATTACTGTACTGTTTCCGCAAATGTACCTCTGCGTATTGTATTTACTTTTGCGTATAATCTGATAATTTTAGCGCTTTAAACGACGACGTAATATCGCGCTGATTTTACAGTGACAAAGGCAATTTTCTGCTCTATGCAGTATCTTGTATTACCCAGACCCAAAGCAACTCAAAAAGATTTGTAAAAGATCTGTGTGATCAACTCGTTCCAGTGTAATATATACGTACGCAATGTGATAGAATCAACAGTTAGTGACGCTGATAATGAAAATGATGCATATGTAATGTATAAAAAAAATACAGCGGCACATACACAACAATGCGATCGATAAGTAGCGAAATGATTGTAATCTAATAAAGGCATTCATTTATGTGCTCTTACTTGGGGCGATGATGGTGTGGGGTATTTGTGGTATTCCTTCTATCATAGTTGAATACTATTTGTAAACTATCACTATTCTTTACTTCTGTTTATATATGTAGCTGTATTATCCATGGCGTATTGTATGCGGTAATACTATTTAACAACGTAATGCATCCAGCCAACAAACGTTAAGCCAAGGAAATTGATATTTAATTTAACTTGGGCAACCGAAGAGCAAATGAGCAGTGCATGTTCGTCATGGTGAGCCGCCGATTACGACGGTGCACACCAATAAATTTAACGTGTATAAACATCAAACTGAAGTTCGAAATTTTCAAGTTGATATCGTTATATACAGTGCGCCTTATAATTATACGGACACTTGATTTTTTTTGAATAAAATGGCCAAAAATTAGGTTAGAAAACTTTCGTTGCATTCAAACGATGCGCAAAACAGAGCTTTATCAGCACCCAAAATGTGAGCTGATGG
>JAADXH010001319.1:0-11926 GCA_023337595.1 Globisporangium camurandrum | reverse complement strand
GACAGCAGTGGCTGCCATGCTGTCAGTCTCAGATCCATGGCTGAATGGCAAACGCACAATGCGTGACTTGGCGAACATATACTGTCGCTTCAACATCGAGTGCGAGAAAGCGACGAAATCTCCATGATAGGAGGTTGCGCATGTGCGACGACGTCGACAAAACTGAGAGTTGACTCTGACCTGAACGCAAATGCACCTGGCACCAAGCTAGTTCATCGTGACTGACAGAAACGATGATGTGAGCCTTACAGCTAGAGTTCGCTCCGTTCTCGACCGAAGTGAATGACACACATACGCGAGTAAAGGAGGTTCGTCGCCCTATCTTTCAGCTGTCGTGGATCATATCGATGATGTCCACACTATCTACTGCTGAGCACGACGAAAGAACGCACAAATACGCATTGATCGTAGTCGCGATGAACTCGATGTCTATCTCTCTCGCATGCAGTGTATTGGATTGTGCTGAGGTACCTTTGTATCGAGGTGCAACGACGTCCTACATCCAGCGAGTGTGAACAAAGCGCACAGCTGCGACTGGTACCGCGCTTTGAGGTTCGACAGGTTCGACAGGTGCGTACAACCAGCACGACACGACTACGACATTGAGACGCGCCATCATTGCATTCATGGTATAATCTGTTGCGTTCGTGGTGTTGCTGTTGCTGTAGGTCGTAGCACTGCTGCTGCTGGTACTCACAGTGTTGCTGGCATTACCGGCCACGCTGTTGGCGCTGACAGCACGCACTTCCAAAAACGGAGCAAGCGGATGTGTCGCGAGCCATTGTGCGTGTACGTCGCATTGCAGCATCGTGAAGTTCCAAATCTCGACCCCTGCAACGTGACGCGAATCATTTTGTGCTGCTGCTGGATCGCCAGCTTCATCGCCGCCATCACCAGCGCTGCTGTGCATCTCGTCGTGCATCGTAGTGTTGGCACTGCTGCCACTGGTGCTGCTCGTTCCACTTGCGCGGCTACCATTCGAACCATCCTCACGACCCACGAGCACTTCAAGCGGCGTGAAGAACACGCCAAGGGACGCACTCGTAGCGTTCGCTCGCTTCGTGAACGCGAGATCCGTCGTCACGCCGTCACGCGCGCCAGTGAGCGAGATGTTGGCACTCTTTGGAAGCTCAATGAGCTCTTTTGTCCACAACTCCTGCTCCAAGAACGCGAACACGCGACTCTGTGTCACGTGCGACAACCTAGTAAACCAATCACTACTGTTTGTCCTACTGCTGCTACTAGCGTTCGAGCGCTCGCTGCTATCACGCGTGACGACGAGCGTCGACATGGGGAGGATCACGCGCGGTTTGATGCGCGCAGCGAGGTCGCTCCGGTTTGCAGCCTTTGTCTGCACGAGCTTCTCGAGGCTGTTGGCACGCTGGACGTACTGCAGCATCGCGTTGACGCTCGCAGTCGCCGTCGCTGTCGATATGGCGCCACTTGACTGCACACTCATCCGCGCAAGCCAGCCAAACAGCGTGCGGTGCGTATACGGTGCGCGCGTAGCGACCAGCACTGCTGCTTTGTCGTCGCTGCTGCTGCTACTGTTGTCCTCTGCTATTAAGGCACGCTCGAGGATCGCAGCGTGTGCTGCTGCTCCTTTTGTCCGATTCCTACTATGAGCGTCTGCACTCTTCAACCAAGTTGGGACGCCGACAATGTCGACTGCTGATACAAACGTGTAGTTTGCCTGCCAGCGCAGAGCAATCTGAGTCTTCAGCCGCAGCGACGCTGCGACGCGCGCAGCGACCTGCTTGCCGCGCACTACGTCGCGTGCGTGGACGCGGGGGACGACAAACTCGGCGCGGCGGAACCACATCGGCGCGCCGCCACGAGCCCAGCGCTCGGGCTCAGCGTCTGCGAGCGTTAGTGGGTCGTTCGATGCTGCAGGCTTGACAAACTCACACGGCGTGAACGCGCAGTCTTTGTGGATGTTGCGAAATGCGTGGCCGCCGTTTGGACACAGCTGCGAGTCGGGTTGGCACACGAGCTCCGCGCTGAAATTGGTGAGTGTATTGAACACCCCCGCGTAGGTTGACAGCATATGCGTAGCTGCAATGAGAATGGCGAGGAAGAAGCGAAAGCGCATGACGCTAGACACGAGAAGACGATCGCTGTAGCAGTGGGGATACTGACCTGTCGTCGTCCAAATGCAAAGTGAACCTGAACGAGTGATGCTCTAATGGTGTTGTTGATAGACAGACAATTGACGCGCGTGTGTGTGTGTGGACTGTCTACAAGCACCAAACAAACAAGATCAAATGCGCAAAACTACTGCGAAAGGCGTTTGTCCACTGACGACGCCGATCAAATAAGAAATTGCGCGTCGCGTCTGTTTAGCGCCGATTTATCAGCAGACCGCGCAACAAGGTACTGCAGGTCGTTGCAGCAGCAAGCAGCAGCGGCTGCTGCAACGCATGCGTAATGTCATTCTGTAAAGTCGCACAACGACGAAGCGAAGGACAAGAGAAGGACGACAGCACACAAAAGCGTAAAAAAGCGTAATGCTCTCGTTTCCAATCCCAACGTCGCAAATCCACAGTCGTCGTCGTCTCTCTCCCCAAGTGATGTTGCTGTCGTCCCCAGAGCACCTTCCAAATGCATCGTCGCTGTCGTCATCGCCAACGACGTCTTCATACAATTCGCGACCTCCATGCGCGTTCGTCCTAATCGAGCCATCCAAGTTGCTAAACTCCTCCAGCAATCACGCGACTGCAAACGACGACGGTCGTTCCATCCTTTGCTTGCTTGCTGGTGCTGTCGTCATTGCCAAACGTCTCAGAATCGATTACTCACCTCGTTTTTTGCTCCACCTTCATCGCACATCTCGTCATCAATCACCGCCGCTCCGTCGCTCCGTCTCTTTCTGCCTCAATCCAACACTCCATTATTCGTCCTCTTCATAGTCGACCATCGTATCGTTCATGTCGTCGACTGCTGCACCTGCGGGCACATTAACTTTCGCTTCCTCTCGCTTCACGCGACGACTGTTCACGTCTGCGTCGTCATCCGACTCCGTGTCGGACGCTGCGCGGCGCGTCGTTGTCATCGGACTCCGTCGCACGCGCTTGTAGCTGCTCCGCTGCGGTCGTGGACTCAACGAGCGACTGTGACTGCGGTGGCGACTGTGACTGCGCTTGGCAAACGGCGACTGCGACCGCGACGGACTCAACTCGCGGCGGCTGTAGCGTCGACTGCGCACTGGCGGCTCGGGCGTCAGCGACCGCCGCGTGGGCGATCGACCGCGTGGGGGTGGCCGCTCGCCGTGGCGCATTGCAGATGCTGACGGTGGCAGTGGCGGCGCGTCCTGCATGTGATGCGCGTCGCTGTAGCGGTTAAAATGCCCTGGCGGCGGCGGCGGCGGCAATTGCGGATGCGTTGAGGTTGCTGCTGCAGTTTTCCGACGCGTCGTCTGTCCACGCGCAAGCTCTGCGAGCGACAAGTCGGTCCCACGTGTCGTCGTCGTCGTCGTCGCTGGACTGCGACTGCGGTAGCGACGTGTTTCAGCGTGGGGTGGACTGCGGCCACGACCTGTCGCGACAGCAGCAGGCGGATCAAAGCGACTGCGACGTGGGGCGTCGTGCGTCGAGCGCATCGGACTCCGACTGCGTGGCCGTTCATGCGCGTGGTGATGATGCGGCGTGCGTGCATGCGGTGGCGACGGCGGCGGCATTGCGTGGCGATGCATTGGACTGCGGCTGCGTGGTCGTTGTGCGTGATGCGCGTGGCCGTCGCGACTCGCGTGCTGGTGCGTGGTCGTTGCGTCAAACGCCGTGTAGCGCGGCGCTGGTGCGCGTGGCGGTGGCGACAACGAGCGACGCACGTCGCCACCACGCGCACGGTGCTTGAGCGGTCCAGACGACGTCGACAGCCCAATGGGTCCGTACCGCGAGATCGGACCGCCGCCATAGCCGTTTGAGAGCGTTTCACGGTCGATCCGATGGTGTTCCGACTCAGCGGTCGACGGCAGCCCGTACGATCGCATGCCGCTTCGTGAATCGCGACTCGTATACTGGCTCTCCATGCGGCGTTCGCGGTCGGGCGACCGCGACACGGGACGCCGCACGTGCTGCTCGTCGGCACGCAGCATGGATTCAACGTGATGATGCGGCAGCGCAGGCTCGCGCGAACGGCCACGCGACGACGTGCGACGCAGCGCTGGCGAGCGCGACCGCGACCGGTGGCTCCGGCGCTGCGCACGAGGAGGCGGCGACGCGTGATGGTGCGTCGATCCGATCGCGTGCGTCTTCAAGTACTCGCGACGCTGGAGTGCGAGATCCGCCAGCGTCGGCGATTTCGAACGCACGGGCGATCGATCGCGCGTGCTGTTGCTGCGGCTGCTTGGACGGCGCGGACTTGCGTCGCGGTGCGAACGATCGGGATAACGCGGGTCGGCGAGCTCGCGGCTGCGGCCACGTACAACTACGGGACTTGCGTCGCGTCGATCGCGACGATTACGACGACGTGGGTCGGGCGAGGGACTTGGACTCAAGCGACTGCGCCGTTCGCGGGGTGGCGAACTCCGTCGATCGATGCTGCTGCGTGAAAAACGGTCGCTTGGACGCCGGTCGACATCGCGCAGATCGCCGACTGTTGTGTGCGATAGCAAGAAGAACCAACCAGAACAAGTTCAAACACTGCGTCAGCAAAAATGGTCGCACAATTGCCTCAAAATACCGGTACAATCCATTGAAAAACCGGTACAAACATTCGAACGACGACGACACCAAAACAGTGTCGATGTACAATCACTTGTTGAAGAAATACCGGTAAAAATACTGGTAAAACAAATTACCGGTACTCCAAAATACCGGTACTCCATCACCAGCGATCCAATACACACGACGTCACAATGTCCTGCCATCCCGAAAATGCAACCGACACTCGTTATGAACGCCACAAACGTACCCACGCGGCCGGACTTGAGCGCAAATGCAGTCTTCGTATGGTGCGTCCGCGTCGCGTCGGTTCGAATCTGCGTTGCAAAATCATAGACCGGCAAGATCGTTTTGTTTCGAATGGCAAACGCATGCGTCCGGATCACGCGCTTCGCGGGTTCAAACCCATGAAAGTGCACTTTCTGCACGTCGCGCTGTTCGTCCATTGGCCCAAATCGACGCAATGCAGCACACAGTGGCGCCCACACGTCCGCGTCTTCGCCTTCGATGTCCAGCGGCCGCACTGCGTCGTCGTCGTCGACCATACTGCGCATCTGCGGGTGCTGGACGACGAATCCGATCGTCGGACACGCTGGTCCGCGTGCAAAGTACGCATCCAACACCCGAGTGCGCAAGCGCGTTGCATTCGCATACCGCAATGCACGACGCGCTGTGTCCGTTGAAGCAAATGCAACGAATGCATAGCCAGTTGCGTCGCGAAACGCTTGGGCGCGCAGTGGGTAGTGGATCTGGACGTCTGTCGCTTGCATGTTTGGTTCAATCGAGTCAAAGTACGCGAGGATGTCGCTCTGTGCGACCTCCAATGGCAAATTCCCGAGAAAGATAAATGGACCCGGTGGGCACGAGCTGCCTTTTGCATTTGCATACCGACCGCGTGCAGCAGCTGCAACAGTGTTTGAGAGCGTTGCAAGAGGAGCAGCACGTGGCGACGGCGACTGCGAGCGCGAGGCAGCAAAGCGCGGCGTAATGTCGTTTCGATCGATAGGCGACGACGAATGCTCGACTGGTGGAGTTGACACGCGTCGTTCAGGCGACGCAGACGTTGTTTCAACTGCTGCTACGAGCGCTGGATGCGTCGTCAGCGCTTGTGCGAGTGCAGTCAAGTGGCGCTTGACGACACCACTCGGGTCTGCAGCTGCGATTGTGGTCACAGCTGCTTCAATTTGTTTCACACAGTCGCGCGACAGCTCTGACGTGGACGTCACGACTTGCGTCAGGGACCGCAGCGTGTGGACGACGACGGTTTGCGACTGGTGCGATGGCGGCGCACAGAGACTGAGCAATGCACGAATGACGTTTGCGTGGACGTGCGGGAATTTGCGAAAGTGGTGCGTCAAGATGCGCGCTGCGAGGCTCAACGCAGCGTCCGAGTGGTTGTTGTTGTCCGAGGTGGACGAAGAAGACGATGCGATCGCTAAGACGCGTTCGTACGCATCGAGTGCTTCGTCTTCGTCGCATTGCGGGTCGTCGATTGCATTGTCCCACGCATCGAGCGCATTCAGCGTCGTTTCTAGTGCGGGTAGAGAGAGAGAACGAGCGTGTGAAGGAGAGAAAGGAGAGGGAGGGAGGAATGGAGATGCTGTCGCGTTAGTATGCGCTACACGAGCGACAGGCACATGGACGCAGAAGGGTGTGTGTAAACGTACCAGCGTCGGTTGCCATCGGAAGCGTCGAGGTCGCACGAACGAGCACGCGTGCTGTTGTCAAAGTTGTTGGTGGAGTCGTCGCTTACTTTTGCTGCTGTTGGATTCGCGATTGGATTGGATTTGTGTGGGCAAAAGTGCGTTGTGGCTGTGCGAGGCGTGTCCCGAATACATGGAGGATCCCGAATACAACTTGTGTATCTTGAGACGGATAATATATATCAGGAACATATATATATATACTGACTACTTCACTCTCTTGCACAACGACGGTCACGGCGTAACACAGACCTCACCAAGACAACAACAGCAACAACAACAATACAAAGCAATTTCTGTTCGGGTGTGTTTATAAAGTGCAACAGCGTATCCACTACCGGCTCAACTGCCGAATAGACCAACAAACTGGCTCCAAATGTAACTCCTTCCTCCAAATCCAAATCCATCTTTCTTTCACCACCAGCATTTACGCATCCTCCATGAGCGTGTTGAGCACGACGTTCACGTTCCCGTCACACTGTTCCAACATCGCAATCACGCGCGCAGCAGCGACGTTTGGGAAGATGTTGTGCACGAGCGATAGCTGGTCCGCCCACTTGAGCTCAGCGTCCGAGAACGCGACCGGGACACCAGTTGCAACCGCAGGCGGTGCCTGTGGCGCTGGTGGCGCTGGCGGCGCTGGTGGTGCTGGCGGCGCTGGTGGCGCTGGTGGCGCAGCAACCGGGACAGCAACGGGCACTGCTGGTGGCGCTTGTGGCGCTGGTGCTTTGTGTTCCTCTGTTTTCTTCTCAGGGATAAACTGTTTGATCTGACCGACGAGCCCCTGTGCAAACGACGAGAAGCCCTCGGCGGCGCTCTTTGCGTCTTTCGGCGGTGACGACGACAGCGCAGCTGGCAGCGCGACAGTAGCAGGCGACGCAGCAGCCGGTGCATTCGACCACCGCTCGCTCTTGACCTGTTCGAGCGTCGCCGACAGTGCGTGGATCAGACTCTCGATCGACGTCACGATCGGATCCGCGACCGTGTCTTGGAACGCCGCCTGCTGCCGCGTGACGGCGACAAACTTGAGGCTCTTGACGCTTGCAGCATCTGCGCTCGTCACGTTGAGGAACATGCGGCAGGCTTCCGAGTACTCGGCGTCCGAGCTCACGTTCACGCGATCGCCTTCGCTGTCCGTGTACTGCAGCACGAACGTCGTGGGGTCGAGCCGAAACGTCTGCGCGACGAGCCGCACGAGGTCACTGAAGTGGAACACGTCCAAGTCGACGCGACTGCGATGGATCTCGCCATTGAACGCGATCTTGAGCGCTGCTTGCGAGGACATTGTGTACGTTGTATGTAGATAGCTGCTGTGGTGGGGACGAAGGGGACGACGCTCGAGACGACGACGACGGAGCTTCTAGTGTGCGAGATGCTTCTGGTTGATCTCTGACGCTTTTTTGAGCTTCTTCGCTTCTTCGACAAGAAAAGTTGGGTTGTGAAATCGCAATATAAATGGAATCACTTGACAATTGTATTCGACTGGCGTTTTTGTGCAATGTCACAAAAAGATCTAAATTTAGATTTGCAAATTCCGATACAAGGTCGCAAAGACTCGACCAGTCCTCTTCTTCTCTCTCTCTCTCTCTCTCATTTCTCATTCTCTCCCTCGTTTACCTGACCACTATCATACTCAGTTCTACCAATAATTGACGCGGTGCTTCATGTATTTAGCACTCGCTTTAGAAAAAAAAACATGTATCGAAATCCAATACCTTCGTCCTCCCACTACATCGCTCACTTTGCTTCTCTCTCTCACACACTCGCTCTCTCTCTCTCTCTCATTCTTCCGCTACCTCTCTCTATCAATCGTAAAACTCTGCACTGTGCTGCTTCCGTTCACTCGCCATGATCCCGACCTGCTGCCGCTCGCCCGACACATCGGCCATCGTCACATCCTCGTCTCGATCCTGCACAACGCGTTCTGCAGTCAACGCCATCGACGGCGGCGCACGTGGCTGGAACGGGACGTTCGGCACGGCTTCCAACTGTTTCAGTTGCGCCAGCAGCGTCCGTTCCATCTCGTGCAAGTACGCGGGCGTATTCAGATTCTCCATGTTGCTCACTGGCATGTGGAGACGATACTCGGGTCCGTAGTACTCAAAATAGTCGTTGTACGGCATCGCATCGGGGACATCGACGCCAGTCAACACCGACGTCTCGTACGCCCAACAGCGTGCAACGTTCCGGAGCGTATACCCCCCACCGCCCAACACGAGCGTCGGGACATTGAAGCTCTTGACGTACGCGACGCAGTCTGCGTGGCCTTTGACCGACAGATTGAAACACCCAAGGCGGTCGCCACTTAACGAATCGGTGCCACATTGGAGGACGATCGCCCCTGGTGCAAAGTGCGTCATGATGCCCGTAATCACACTCCGAAAGATCGCCGTGAAGCTCTCGTCGTCCATGCCGTCGCGACACGGAAAGTTGATCGCGTAGTTCTTCCCATCGCCAAAGCCAATGTCGTGGATGTCACCCGTCCCAGGAAAGTACTCGCCGTACTTATGGAACGAACACGTCATCACGCGATTCGTCGTATAAAACGCTTCTTCGACGCCGTCGCCGTGGTGGATATCAATGTCAATGTACAACACGCGCGCGTGGGTCTTTAGTAGTTCCAGAATCCCCAAGACGCAGTCGTTCACGTAGCAAAAGCCACTCGCTTCCGATCGTTTTGCGTGGTGGAGACCGCCAGACCAGTTGATCACAATGTCAGCGCTGTTGTCGTTCAGCTTCGCAGCACCGCCGATCGACGCAGACGCGTACAGCTGACAGAATTCAAACACGCCGTCAAACACGGGACAATCTTCCCCGACGTTGAACCGTTGGAGCTGCCGCAAGTACTCGTGCATGTTGTCCGGTGTCACGAGCCGCAAAAAGTGAATGTAGTCATCTGAGTGGAACCGCGTAAGTTCGTTCCACTCGACGAGACGCGGACGCTGTGGGAGATGTGGTATAGTAGTATGAGAGAGAGAGAGAGAGAGAGAGAGAGAGAGAGAGAGAGAGAGAGACGTACAAAGATCTCCATGTGCTTCGTGAGACCGTAGTTTGCAATCAGGTTGTGCGCCATGCGGACGCGGTGCGGCTAGTGAAAGAGAGGGAGTAGATGGAGGGACAGTGTCAGTGCATGCAGAGACAGACAGAGAGAAAGAGAGCGAGAAAGAGAGTGAGTGACAGACCTTCATGGGGTGGTTTTGGCCATAGTGGTAGTTCCCGATCTCGGCTGTAAATATGCACATACAAACACATCACAGATACAAGACGCAACATCAGTCAATGTCTGATGCGCATGAGGCAACAGTCCAATGTCATCAGCTCATGCATGTGTGTACGTACAGTCGTAAAAGTAGGCGACACGGCGCTTCGTGCTGCTAGCGGCGTTCACGCTCTCGTGCGCACTGTTGCCGTGGTCCAGGATCGCCATCGTTGCTTCCGTTGTGCTTTGTCGCCGTGCGTTGCTATCGTCGTGGTCGCACTTGCGCGTGCGCCTTGATCGATTGACGTCTTGCGCCTGATCTGCCACTTGAGCTTTGTGAGCACTTTCTCAAAATGTGATAAATATATATTTTTTCTCATATATTGACAAAAGCCGATTCGTCAATTACAGTCACCAAATCGATTGCCACTTCAACGTCCAAACGCGCCAAAAGTTGCGATAAATTGCGGTTGGTTCATGGACGTTGTTTGATTTGGCTCACTTTTTCCTCCGTCCTTCTCTTCCTGCACATTTTGACGCTCTCGACGACTCGCCGCGCGCGCTTTCGACCTCGTGCGGTTCACATCGACATTCGACGTCCCAGCCACAAACAGACAGTCGTCGCTTTCTCCCACACATCCCCACACAACACACAACAATGGCCGACAAGCAGCCGCAGCTCGACGAGACGGTCGTGGAAGTCGACGCAAACGACGGCCGCGGGTTCCAGCCGGTTGATGCCGCGACCGAGCAGGTTGCAGCGCTCTCGGTCAGCGACACCGACGCAAACGAGGACGACGACGAGGACCTCGAAGACGACATTGCGAATCTCCCTGCGAACGTGCAGCTCCGTCTCGCTGCGTTGCGCAAGCTCCAGGAGCAACAGGCGGAGCTCGAAGAACAGTTTGAGAAGGAGCGCAAAGTTTTGGAGCTCAAGTACGAGAAGCTGTACCAGCCGTTCTTCCACGAACGCGCGCAGATCGTGTCGGGCGCAAAGGAAGTTGACACGGTCGTCGCAGACGGTGCAGTTGACGGCGACAACATCAAGGGCATCCCGGGCTTCTGGCTCCGTGTGTTTATGAACCACTCGGCGCTCGCCGACCTCGTGCACGAGCGCGACTTGCCGGCGTTCGAGCACTTGATCGACATCCGATCGACGTCGCACACGGACGACAACGGCTTCAAGCTCGAATTCGAGTTTGCACCGTCGAACCCGTTCTTTACGAACACGATTCTTACGAAAGAGTACGAGATTGGCGACGCGTCGGACGCTGGGGAAGCCGTGCTCAGTAACGTCATTGGGACGCCAATTGACTGGAAAGACGGCAAGAACTTGTGCGAAGTCACGAAGAAAGTCAAGCAGCGCGCAAAGGGTGCAAAGGCCGGCGAGACGCGCGTTGTGAACCGCACGGAACCGTGTGAGAGCTTCTTCCAGTTCTTCACGCCAGTCGACATGCCATCGGAAGAAGACGACGACGACGTACGTTGGTGTGATTATTGTGGATCAGTGTGTATGTATTGTGGATTAGTGTCGTTGTATTGTGTGTTTATTGTGTGTTTTACTGATCGTTATTGCTATGGACTCACAATTTACAACATTGTTTTATTTTTGTTCCTTTGAATAGAACGATTTGATCATGCGGCAGCTGACGGGGGACTTTGAAATTGGGTTTTTGATCCACGAGACGATCATTCCACAGGCCGTGCTGTGGTTCACGGGCGAAGCGCAGGAGGACGACGACTCGGAGTACGACCCCGAGGACGACTACGACGACGATGAAGACGATTCGGACGACGACGACGACGAGTCGGACGAAGATGCGGCGCCGCGTGTGCGCAAAGGCAAGAAGAAGTTCCCTGCGCTCGATGGCGCGGGATCGACCGAGAAGCCACCCGAGTGCAAGAACCAGTAAACGTGTGTTTTGTTTTAGGAACGAAGGCGATTCCGAGCGAGTTGTTGATGCTGCTGGATCGCATGCATAGGACAAAATATAGCAGGATGTGCGTTAATTTTGCATGTGGAAGCGCGTTCGAGGCGATGGGAAGATGCAAACACGACAGCCGGTAGATTCTGTTGCTTGCTCCATTGTGTTGGTTGCTGCATCTCACACTGTGACTTGGACGTGATGGCTGGTGCTTCGTTTGGTGCAACACCGTCCTGTGCTGTGACGATCGGTTAGCGTCTACTCTCACTATCCGATCGTCTCGATCTCATCGCGACCTGCGCAACCTCCTATCATGGAGATTTCGTCGCTTTCTCGCACTCGATGTTGAAGCGACAGTATATGTTCGCCAAGTCACGCATTGTGCGTTTGCCATTCAGCCATGGATCTGAGACTGACAGCATGGCAGCCACTGCTGTC
>JAADXH010001318.1:0-11937 GCA_023337595.1 Globisporangium camurandrum | reverse complement strand
TTTTGTATCGGAAAAGCTTTGGTCGTGTTGCCGCCAGTCATTTGGAGCTGCCGAAAATGAAATGAAAATGTTAGGTGTAACTACAATAATATACAAATTTGCAAATATATTCTTCTACTAAGTACTCGAAGCACATACCGGTACTTGCGTAACGAACCGGTATTGCCATGATGATGCTGTACAGTACAGAACAACATCAGCACTGTCTCGTACTCCCAAGAGTTATCACTGTCTCATGTATGGCGAAATCGATTCTACACTTGCACTAAGCCTGATCGATCAAGCGAATACTTCATTGTATCCAGTGCAAACACCACGTGAGACGTCTATGTGTATTATTTGTGTCGACTAGGATGCGTGCAGCTTGCTCCGCTCACTTGGCCGCAGATGTAGCGGCGGCTGCTGCGTCTGGCGGCAGAACATCTGCTGTTGCTGCTGGCGGTAAGTACCGCGCGACTTCTTCGTCGTTGCGGCCAAAGCCGCGCAGGCGCAAATCCGAGTTCTGGTACGACAGCAGCGCGCCACCGATGCAGCCCATGATGCCTGTGAACAGCATCGCGGGTCGCGCAAGCTTCCGATCGAGCTGCAGTCCTGATCGTCATAACGATGATAACGATGACGATGATGGAGATAGCAAAGAACATTCGCCACATCGATCGGTGAGTCAGGAGTAGGTGTGGCTTGCACAAGCACATGTACGCAAAAGCATACACATGCGCTGTGCGTGTGCGTGGACGTACCAACCATGTAGCCGAGCGGGAAGCTCGCACTCCCGAGCACGGCCCACTGCACATAGTCGTTCGTGTTGACGTTGTTTGTGATCTGCTCGAACGTCGGGTCCGGGAAGATCACCGGGAACTTGGGGACTCGTGGGTCGCGCACGACTGGAGGTGTCCGCTGCTCCTGTTCGCCTGCCATGGATACGATGCGGAACGACACGAGCTACTCAAAGTGTGCAATTGCTGGTTGCGTTTGTGTTGCGGGCTTTTGTGAAAAATGCTTGTCATAATAGTAGTATAATATATAAACCGAGAAATATTTGGCTATTTTGTGTGCTTCCACATCATCGTGACATGATGCAATCACCCACAGTCGCACACTTGGAAGCAGAAGACAACTTGAACGACCTCGCTGCTCGCTGTCGATCGACGTAGCACCACCATTTGCAACAAGCCGTGCATACACACTACTATTACTACAAACGTGACCTCGATTGATGCGCCAGTATGGACGACGTCTATGCAGTCAAGAAGATCACGTTCCTCCAGAAACCCGTGACGATCATTTGCCAGAGCATCAACGGCCCCTGTCCGCTCCTCGCGATCTGCAACGTGCTCTTGCTGCGTGGCCACCTCACGATCGACGCGCTCGTGACGCCTGCTGGCCTCATCTCGGCGCACGACCTCATGCGCGTCGTGCAAGAGCGACTCGTTGCAACGAATCCACTCGTACGCGTATGCATCTTCAACTGCTCCATGTCGCTCACTAACGCATTGCCTGCATCTGTCGACTATCGCACACGCCCGTTCCTGGCGCAACTAGGTGCCTGGCAGCACGGACCTCGCACACCTCACGCGCGCCAAGACGCTCGACGACGTCATCACGCTGCTGCCGAGTCTCCTCGTCGGTCTGGACGTGAATGTGCGCTTCCATCAGTACGTGTTTCGTTTAAATTGACTTGGAATTTGTCTCGAACGACACAAACACTGACGCAACTTGTCGTTTTGACTCTGAATTAGGATCACGGACTTTGAATATACAGTCGAGTGCGCTGTGTTTGATCTGTTGGACATTGCACTCGTCCACGGATGGTTGATCGACCCACAGGATGCAGCAACCGTACGCTTTGTTTCTCTCTCTCTCTCTCTACTCAATTACCACAGATGTTGTCTGACCATCACTCTCTGTGTGTGTATACATTCACTCATTCTCGTCGCAGCTCGACGTCGTACAAAACAAATCGTACAATGAACTCGTCGCACATCTCGTTGAGTACCGATCGGTGCTCATGACCGAAGCAGCAGCTGCGAAAGAGGACGAGAGCACTACTACAAAACACGCTACTGTGGATGCAAAAGAGCCAGTTGCAGGTGCTACATCCGACGCCTCCGACGCGTCGTTGGATCTGCCAGCAGCGCTGCCAGTTGTCGTCTCGACTCCAGCAGCTGCTTTGCCATTAGCAGTCGTTACGACTCCGTCTGATTCTGATTCTGATTCTGCACCTGCTTCCACCCAACCACCGAGTCCGTCAAAGCAAACCGTACAAGTGTTGATGCGCGAACGTGCTCTGAGCGACGCGGATGCAACGACGACTGCAACGACGCTCTTGACAAAAGGACCCGTGTTGGAAATGTTCTTTGCGTCGAGTGCGAGTCAATTGACGTTCTATGGGCTCTGGAGTTTACACGAACGCGTGCGCGAACGCCAGCTGTGCGTGTTTTTCCGCAACAACCACTTCTCGACGCTGTTCAAGGTACGTGCGTAGGACTGGCGCGTAGGATGCAGTGATAGAATTGGACTGCGTGTCTGAATCTGAGTCTGAATCTGAGTTTGTCATTGCAGTATTGAGTCGATTTCATGGAGTGGGGGTGGATTGTAGAGTCTATTGTTGTTGTTTTCTGATTCTAAATCTGATGCGAATGTTTTCTGATACGGATGCTATTGGATTCTGATTGTTTGTATTCTGGTGGATCTCTCTTTTGTCCTGCAATGCACCAGTTTGAAGGATCGTTGTATTTGTTGGTCACGGACGCTGGCTACCTCGACGAGCCGACTGTTGTGTGGGAACACTTGAACGAGATCGACGGCGACTCGGAGTACGTGGATGCAGCATTCAAGCCCCTGAATGTCGCAGAGACGCGCCAGCAACGCCTGTTGACGCAGCAGCAGCAGGAACAAGCACAAGCACAAGCACAAGCACAAGCGCAGAGTGCAACTACAGACGCTGCGAGTGTACATGCGCCTTCTGATAGCAGTAGTGACAGCAGTGTGACAGCTGACAAATCAAGTGCCGATAGCGCTGCGGACGCTGCACGGGACGCCGACTATCGCTTGGCGCTGCAGTTGCAGCAAGAGGAGGACGACGACGCGCGGAAGCAGCGTGTGTCGCCTTTGTTTGCGCAATCGCCTCGTCAGCGCTCACCGAGTCCTGTGCGTCGCGAGTCGATCGCAGCAACTACTGTGGCAATTGCATCGCCAAAGACGAACGTTGTGGTCGACGAGCGCGATGACGATGCGTCTTCGAATGTGTTTCCTACTGCTGCACAAGCTGCTGCTGCGAGTAGCACTTGCGATGAGTTGTCGGTAGAAGTGGCGCATCCTGTAGAGACAACTTCTGAGAATGATGCGCTGTCGCTCTCGGCCGACGGCGAGTTGTTACTGAGCGACCAGGAGATGGAAGCCCAGCGCCAAGCTGCGCGGTTTTATGAGGAGCGCAAGCGCCAACACGACGAACAGACACAGCAATTGCAGCAACAGCAACAGCGACTGCACCAAACACAACAACAGCAGCAGCGACAAGCAGCGAGTGGTCGAAGTAGCGGACGCCCAAGCAAGTCAGACAATAGCGACTGCTGCGTCATGTGACGAGTACGCGAGCCAAATGCATGAGCAAATTCGGTAACGGAACTTTAATCCTTTTAGATAACTTGCCGCTTTTGTACCTGCAGTCATGCAGCCATCACACAGCAATACAAACATCAAGTCATTTTCTGAGACTGATGTACGTGAGTAAATTAAGTTGCGCCTTCAATTGTCATCAGCCACAATCCAACAAGGCAACTGCACGCAACGCCTCGATAGCACCTACGCAAGCATGAGCTCGATCTTTGAGGCAAAGGTGAAGGCACCGATGATGAAGCTGCTCAAGTCGGGCGGTGCGTGTGTGCGCTTCGTATCTCTGTCGTATACACGCCTACACCTTCAATACATGCGCATGTGTGCTCACTGCAAATTCCTGCGCTGCCTGCTGTTCTGTCCCCTTCACAGCGTCGCCAGAGAGCATTGCGCTCGCAATGGCGTTTGGCGTCTCGGGAGGTACGCAACACACTGCCGACGACACTCTGCTGCCAGTTGCAGCAGGCGCCATTTCCTACCCCACCATCCTCATCTCACGCACATTCACACCCGACTCTATAGGGATCTTTCCGATCCCGGGCACCACGACCGTGCCTGTGATGATTGCAATCTACCTCTTCCGCCTCAACCCCGTGGCAGCGATGCTCACGAACTACCTCTGCACGCCCCTCAACGTTGGGCTCGTGCCTGCGTTCATGTACGTCGCACGATCGATTTGGACTTATTGGCACCTGTTTGCGTATTCTATTGGACTGACGACCGCACTCGCAATATTGACGACTGTATACTTGTGTATGCACACGTGTATACTCACGTTTAGCTACTACGGCAACCAATTCTTTGGTAGCGACGGCAGCGACGCCGCGCCGGACTTTTCCGTTGCGCAGTTCATGGAAGTGCGTGTTGTTTGTGGATGCAAACTGGCTCTCTTGGCGTGTACATCAACAAATCACTGACTGGCGTATAAATATGCCTGTATAGGACGTGAAAGCCGACCCGGTCGAGACGCTGTTGACGTTTCGCTTCACGCTCTTGAATGCACTGTACGCGTGGCTCATGGTGATGCCGATCGTGACGCTCGTGCTGTACGTCGTGCTCGCACCGATTTTACGTCGCGTCATGCCGAAGACGAACAACGCGACGAAGAACGCCAGTGGCAAGCAGCGCAAGCAGCATTAGAAACTTGCACGTAGACGGTGTTGCAATTCTTGGAATTGTTGACAGTGGTGAAGTTGTATAACAAAAGATTTGCAAATAATTTTAAAGATCTTAAAGTTATATATAGTCATTTCACATTCGTAGTACGAGTTTAACTGAAATCAGAGTCATTTCCGCATTTTGATTGACAAGCAACATGGTCGCGCCGACGCTTGTTGCCACGTCCTCAATGCCGTGCAACAGCAGCAGTGTGAACACCAACGAGCGTGAGCAAGACGCAGCAGCTGCAGTAGACGGTGATACAGCCGTTGCAATCATTACTGCTGCTTCTGCTGCCAAAGCAACCGCGAGCGACAAGGAACTCGCAGTCCATGCGACTGACGATGCCCCGGAACCGTCTGCGAGTACGCTGTTCCTGTATGTACTCACGTGCTGCTCGACGATCGGTGGATTTCTGTTTGGGTACGACACGGGTGTGATCTCCGGCGCGCTCGTGCTGCTCAAGAGCCCCGATGCGTTCAATTTGACGTCGTTCGAGAGCGAGAGCGTCGTGTCAGCTGCTGTGTTTGGCGCGATCGTCGGCGCAGCACTGAGCTCGTGTGGCACACACGTGTGTGGCCGCAAACCGATGATCTTGCTTTCGTCGCTCCTATTCACGCTCGGATCTGTGCTCATGGGCATCGCAACGACATTCGAAGCGCTGCTGGTCGGTCGCTTGGCAGTCGGCGTCGGCATTGGCGTCTCGTCGATGGCCGTGCCGCTGTACATTGCAGAAGTGTCGCCACCGGACGTGCGCGGTCGCCTCGTGTCGCTCAACACGCTGCTCGTAACCGGTGGACAGTTCTTTGCGTGCGTCCTCGCGGCCGTACTGAGCAACGTCCACGATGGCTGGCGATACATGCTCGGACTCGCTGCTGTCCCAGCAGCGCTGCAGTTTGTTGGATTTCTGCTACTACCGGAGAGTCCGCGGTTCCTCCTCGCACGTAGCGCACGCAATTCGGAGAATACACAGCAGAGCAAAGCAGCAGCGTGGGCAGCGCTCGTGCGCATTCGTGGGACGCACGACGTCGAACGGGAGTTCAGTCTGATTGAGCGTGAAGTCACGCGCGTCGTCGATAGTGACGTAAATACAAGTCCGCTCCAAACGCTCTGGCGCGACTTGCAGACGCCGAGCATCGCGCGTGCGTTGACGCTCGGGTGTGCGCTCCAGATGCTGCAGCAACTGTGTGGGATCAACACGGTCATGTACTACGGTGCGACGATCATCCAACTTGCTGGGTTCGTCGACCCGTCGACTGCAATTGCGCTCGCAGCGCTCGTTGCATTCAGCAACTTTGCGTTCACGTTCGTTGGGATTGCGCTGGTCGATCGCGTCGGGCGCCGAGTGCTGACGCTTGCGAGCTTAGCCGGTGTCGTCGCGTCGCTGCTTGCACTCGGTGCGAGTTTCTACGCCGCTGCTGCGCTATCGACGCCCGCAACGATTCCTAGTAGTCGCAGTAGTACGAGCGTGAATGTGTGCAATGCGGCGCGGTCGTGCTTTGACTGCGTCGCGAACGCAGCGTGTGGCTTTTGCGCTTCGAGTTCGACCGGCAGTAGCGGTCAGTGCCTTCTAGGCGACGCAGTGTCGCCACTAACAGGCTTCGATACGTGTCCGCCGAGTCACTGGACGGCTGGCGCGTGTCCACTCGATAGCCGGACACCAGGTGTCGTGATCCTCGTTGCGCTGTTTGTCTACCTCGCATGCTTTGCCACTGGCATGGGCTGCATGCCATGGACGATCAACGCCGAGATCTACCCACTGCGCGTCCGGAGCGCTGCGCTCAGTCTCGCGACGTCCGTGAACTGGGTCACGAACTTGGTCGTGTCGTTCACGTTCCTCTCGGTGATCGATGCACTTGGGCCGCACGGCGCGTTCTGGCTCTACGCAGTGCTCGCGACGATCGGGTTTGCGTACCTCTGGCGCACATTGCCCGAGACGAAAGGCCTGGCATTGGAAGAGATCCAGCGCATCTTTGAACGACGCCATACGTACGAGAAGATCGACAAAGATGGCGTCTCGTGAGTGGGGCAAATTGTAGCGTTGCAATCCTAGTTTAGGGACATAAAGTGCAACGTATCTACTTTACGTCGATATATGTCGGTGGACCACTGGTTCATATTTTTTCATACTCAGAGGTCAATCGTATTACTGGCATAGTGGCAATTTGCATAATCTGCATTGCGACTCCACCCTACCCTATTATTTGGTATCGGCTGCGTACGATCGGCTGCGAACGGCTACGCAGATGACGTCTCGTGATTGTATCCAGTGTTGGGACAGCTTCAGCACAGACATTTTATTATATATAGGCCGTAAATAAATGGTTAGCCATATAGGAGTGTCCTACAGAACTAATACAGTGCTCAGGGTTTGAAATATAATAAACCAGTGCTAAGATTGTAAAATGATTCGACTTCGAAAATGGAAAGTTCAAATATGCATACTATACTGTGACTGTTATTTTGGCAGGTGAAAGAAATAAAGGACGGGCGATAATGAATAGCTTTGTTCGACCTGACATCGTATCCTACAATATATTGTATGTGCGTAATGTAGCTTTGAGATAAAGGGCTAACGTTTTTTGTATAGCATGTATATAACTGCAAAATACAACTTCATTAAATAGAGGTATCACAATAGATAAACCGTACTTGGTGGGGATCACGGCGAGAATATTTACGGCTTGTATTATATGCTATAGCACGGCCCATTTTGAAGTTATATTGAGTACCTCCAGTCGTTTGCGATGCCATAGTACTATGCGTGCATGCATTACTAGATGATTTATCGGCGACGAGAAAATACAGTAGGCACAACAAAACACATGCGGTTTATTATTAGCTATTCAACTTCGAAAACGGATTTGGGTGTAAGGTCATATGTTAGACAAAACGTCAAGAACGAAATTATTGTCGCCATGCCGTACGAGCACAAAAATATCCAAAGATTATGTGGTGGTGTTTGTAACCGTTATAGCAGATTTTGTGTTGGGGGTTATTATATATACCTATGAGCTGGCCCTCTCTGTATAAATGTATTTGAGCGCAGAAATAAAACATCGATTCTGTAAGAGCAAAATACGTAGATCAATCGATACTGCTCACATTGAATGTTGATTCCGTCAACTTGGTCGTAAAATGGTGTAGTTATTGACATTTAACAACTCATTCGATGTCAAATTCAGAGCTGTAAATCACATTCTCTTTAAAAGCGACGGTGGTTAATGTGTTACGCATGGCAATACCACAGCTTATATCGTAGCTTAATCTCCAATGAACAACGATTTCAACTAATTCGATTTGTATTTCACATCTGCAACTCATTCTCGCTTCAAAAAATTCGGTGTTAAAATAGTTACACTTTACGATATCACAGTCCAACTCGTAGTTCAATCTTATAGAACTTATACAAACTATTATCCGCGCAAATATATTGTGACACACAAGTTAATGCCATCATCAATGAATTTACTATCCTGTTGGTGTTATTATTGATAATGAGCGCACTATCTATATCAAAAGCGGTGTGGATTGTACATTAAACACACATGCGTCTACAACAATGCGAAAACGTTAATCAATTGTTTGCATCATTAGTGTTGACTTTTAAGCCACTTGGTATTATCTAAATACATGGACGCGTGCGCACAACGAAGTTGTTTTGTGATGAAGTTGAACCAGCTCTTATATCACTCATGAACGTCGACGCAATGCAATTTACATGGTGTACCAATCAAGGATAATAATGTGTCAAAAACAATGTTATGTCATCATGAGTGGCCGTTACGATGTCATAGCCTATATACAAGCACGATAATAATACAATCAATGGCATAGTTGCCGCAAAATGACAATGTGCATCGAGCCCTTTGTTTGAATTCTGGTCAGTTTGAGCTGGTAATATACGGTTATTCGCATTTGTTAGACGGTACTCACTTACGTGCTTCGCGATTTGGAATTTTGATATATGCTCATTCGAGATACTTGGAAAATAGTACTTGTATTCGATTGTAAAGGCAACAATCAACAGCCGCATAACGCAATATATAACAGTCGCCTCAAGCTACTAGAATGTACTTACGTGACGCACAGATTTGCAAAATGTTATTTTAAATTAGAAATCTCTTGTTTTAAGTGATGCGGATGTGTCAGTCCAGTTGTGATGCGCGTATATTTCAGGATGCATACGTCGTTTAATGAAAAAGAACCATCTGGTCGTGGCATTGTTTAATCGACAAGTATATACACATGTTCTAGGATACTTTGACAGCATTTACAATTCCGCTTAACCGGTGTAATATCTTTTTGAAAATTATACATCACTGTCTCGCAATGTATGTAAGCTATGCAATATTCATGTAAGTATCGTCATAGTCGTTTTTAGCTGGTAAACCTAAGTGCGAATAACGAATTATTGGTCAATAACATAACTCACCGCTAAGGCGCGAGTTTCTTTCAGGTACCAGTCCCTTTTCTTGCCAAGGAATATCAAGGTGGCATGTGAAGAGTTGACCGATATGATCAACTACACTTGCAGCGGCTCTCTTTCGAGCTTGCGGTCTAGTTTTCGATGTAGTACCACACTATCTTCATGGGACTTGCCGATATGGCCCTTGTAAATGCCTACATCGCATACAAAAAGTACTTCGCCACCGCGAATCGCGAGATGCAGACGTCGCAGCATGGTCGCTTCCTTGAAGAGCTACACGTTGCGTTGCTAAACGCCAGACCATTGGACTTTCTTTGGCGACTTGTCGATCGAATCTTTGTACGGCATCGAGCCGAGCTTGGTTCAGCGCGTCCGTACGTTGACGACGTCGAGACACGCGCTCATGACTATCGGTATCTGGCGAAAATTGCAAGCGTCGTGTTTATTTAAACTTTTTACTGTGTTTTTCGTGATTCAAGTTTGCGGCGACGCAAAGACGACCATATGCATCGAACAAATGAGCTACCAAACAAACTTGCAGGGTCGTACTATCGCCTCCCATAACAATAGAGATCTCCGTGATTGTTCTAGTCAAGTTTGCTGGAGACGCGGCAAAACAGGTCAGTATCGAATGGTCAGTACTCGTGCAAGGTTTGCTCGATGTTGCGCCGCGCGCAACAATCTTGTCTGGGAGATGACTTTCTACTGCCGCACGTGCACGGACGCCAAGACGGGCGAGGGTTATGTGAACCTATGGCAAACGGTGCGTCAGCATGATCAAGATGGGCGTCAACGGCAGCACGTGCAACCAGTTCTGACACTCGTGGTGGTCGAACGGTACGAACATACGTGCTGGATTGCACTATCGCATGCGCGCAGGAAGCGAGCGACGTGAGCTTGTCTGACTAGGACGTGGAGACGAAGTGCGACGACTGAGAAAGAAGAAGTAGCAGTGAGCGAGATTCGCAGTGAGCATGAGCGAGTGTGTGACAGGCGGCAGGCTGTTTTATGTGCGTATTGCATGTCATAAACCTTGATTAAAATGGTCTTTTGGATTCGAATTTGTGCTCATTCGCTGTCGATCGCACGTCGACACAACAATTTGCGAAGTGTTGTGATCATTCCATCGTCGTTTATGATTGTATGTTGTGCATAACAGGACTTTATGAAAAATAAAAGTCGTTCTACGCTGTACTGCACAATTTTGACAGGAGTACAAAAGGAGCGCGTCTGTTTCATGTGTTAGCTTTTATTTGGCCTGTTATTAATATACCAAGCATAACGTTAAGCAGTAGAATTTAGACCAAAAACTGATAGAAATGTTGGTGCTAGAGGAGAATCATTAACATATTATGAGTTGGTTTACAATGGCGCAGTTTAAACATCAAATTATGTTCGAACTGTGCGGTGCGGATGAGTACAATCATAAAAAAATATTAAACGATTTTGATGAGTCGGTAGATAAACGTTGTTAGGCTCTTTACCAATCGGCAACACCATTCAGGCGACTTGCAACATAACCCTAATTTAGCAGGTCGCTTGTAGAGTAACAAGCAAGTACGATTATTATTTGCATCGGGTATATCACTAATTAAACGGCATCACCGCATCAGGAATAGCACCAGCACATGCAACCACTATTACATACAAAATCGTTACGACATAACAGTTTTAACAACAACAGCAGCTAAATCGAATTGTGGTTAATATAACAACACTGTCAACAAGAACAAATACAGCAGACGTGTGCTTAACGATTTTGTAAACGTATTTGTTGATATGATTATTGTTGAATACATCATGCCATCTTACTTACAACTTCGCAAATGTTGGAACCTAAAGGGAGGGGGGCTTAGTAATGTACATCATTTCAGTTTAGCGTGGCAGTTGCAATCATAGGCCACACAAATGAAGCCAAAAAAGGCGAGCAATTGTTTCATTGAATGGGACTGGCAAATTTGTACCTTATTTTTGATCGAGGTGCAACTTTACACTTTGAATTAACGATTGATGAGCATCGCAACTCTGAGGACAATAATGACACCAGCGTCAACTAAGACAGAAATCGATAGCATAACATCAACTTCAATAAGTTGCAAATATGCTGGATTTTTATCCAAATTTAACAAACAAACCATTTTGAGTTAGTGGCTTGCAATAACAATATCACACGGTCATCATTAACATTATTTACCAATACAAAAACCACCCGAATATAGCGTGCCGCTAAGTTACTGTTATACACGTAATATTGTAATATTAGTAAATATTTGCTCAAAGTGTCCTGGTGAACGGTGCCATCATATATTATATGATTACGTGACACGAGTCAAATTATATACATGCTGAGTCTGCAATTAAAGTACTTATGCTCTTGCCAGATGGTAACACCATTCAGTGCCTTACAACAAATATCCAAATATCTACTGTTAATTCAGCATGTAACTTGCCAATTGATAAGCAAATTTAAGTTCGTCTTGTATCGAATTTAACATGTACAGTGAGACAATGGAGCGAACGTGTACAGCTTCTGACGCCGATGCAGCTTCGATTACAGCTGACGCACCAGTAACACCAGCACCTGTGCATACAGAACTAGCAAGCACGCCACCACCAGCACCAGCAGCACCACCAACAGACGACCAGCAGCACTTGTGCGTCAAGAGCACGACGCGTCACTGGCGAGCGTTGCGCAATGCGCTGCTGTCGAAACCTGCAGCCGCTGCACATGCAAG
>JAADXH010001317.1:0-11939 GCA_023337595.1 Globisporangium camurandrum | reverse complement strand
GAACCCCATCGAGAACCTATGGGGGTTGCTTGCTCGGGCTGTGTACCGCGCCGGACGCCAATTCATGAGCGAAGATGATTTGAAATCGGTCATTTTGAGTGAATGGGTCAAAATCGATGTCTCCTACCTCCAAAAATTGGTCGAATCGATGCCTGCCCGCTGCTTTCAAGTTCTCGAACGTAAGGGAATGAAGACAAGCTATTAGGATGTGCTCATAGCTAACAGATCGTAATGAATCGGCAGTTTTCTGAGGTGCGGCTAACCAAATGGCGCATTTTGTGTGGTGTGGGTGTTTGGGTTTTAATTCATTTCGGAGTCAAAACGTTTGCTTTCAAAAAATGAAATGCACTGCGGGAATCACAAAATTAGCGCGGTTGCGATGGTCTTGTTAGAACTTTGAAAAGTGACCTACAACAAAAGTAATCCACAAAAATCGAAGCGCGGCTAACCAATTGGCGCGCACTGTATAACCATATGGTAACGATACAAAACTCGCGGATCACCCATTTTGGTGATAGTCACAAAATCGAGTATAGTATTTTCTTGATACACGTAAAGAGGTAAATTGAGATGGAGTGTAAAATATAGAGAGCGAGTGAGAACGAACGATGGAGAGAGAAACAGTGAGTAGACTTTTAGGCTCGACGGGTGGCTCGACGGGGGACTTGAAGGGTGACTACAACAGGATGCCTGCGAAGACAGGCACAAACCTTGTTGTTGTGCATACATTATTAGGTGCATAGCGTAACATAGGACATATGGTATTTCTATAGGACAGGCAAACGTTATGTAATACCGGTACCATTTCTTTTCTTGTGTACAGTAACCACTTTTACCAGTAAAGATAAAATGCTAAACTGTTTCGCCTTTACGTGTCCGCCTTTTCGTGCCGCGATTCTGCAGCCCTTCGGCGCCGCGAACCTCTACACGTACACGAGCACGTGCGATCGCGGCTGTGCAAGCGTTGCACGACATCGGAGCTTTTTTCATCGGCAAAGGTGACAGCACTATCAACAGCAGCAGCATTGAGCAGCTTAGTTACTGTTACGACATTTTATACTCATGGAGCGCACCGAGTCGGACGCAGTGTCGGTGACGTCGTGCTCCTCCACGAGCTCTTTCCCCGAGGTGCGTGCTATTGACTCGATGCAAGTGTGTGCGACCGAGAGAGCGAGTGTCAGTAGCAGTTGCAGCGCATGCATATGGCTACAGCGTGAACACACTCCTGCTAGCAGCAGCAGCTTGCCCAGCACTCTCGCTTCCATTGCGTCGTTTCATTTTCTGAATCGGCGACAACTGTAGGACGCAACTGCTGCAAAGAGCGATGCGCCATCCAACAACACGACAACGTCAGGGTGGAGCTCGAATGCGCTCGAAGCGATGAAAGACCGCGCAACGATCGCAAAGAACCACTTTACACCACAGCTCCTGACGATGCGCGAAAAGACGTCGAAACGGTACGTGTATTATGCATAACGTAGTACACACTGGAGCGTCATTCAGGACGTTTATCGGATCCGACTGACGTGTGCACTGGCTATCTCAGCATGGAGAAGTATCAGCCATCGATCGAGAAAGTGAAATCGTCCGCATCAGCTGGTACGTTTCGCAATATGTGTCACGTCCCTAAATTAGGCGCTCATGCGCTCGCACATTCCAGCTGCTGTCGCTGGTCGCGAACGGATGGCACCAGCACTGCATCGCGTCAAAGAAGGTTCGACACAAGGTGCGTCTTGTCGTCGTTAGGATTTGCAAAAGAGCCAGTGCGCTGTTACTGAATTACATATTGTAGGCTGGTCGCTGCTCAAGACCAAGTTGGCAGCAGCAGCGCCCGTTGCGGAGCGCATGCAATCGATCGGATTGAACGTCGTGACGGATCTGTGGCACGGCGATGTGAGTGTCGAGCTACTGCCAATCGTGGCGGACCCGAAACAACAAAGCAGTCGGTTCTTGGATGAATATCATTTAAACAACAAGACACCGACAACACCCGTAGCAAATGGGATGCTCCGCTTAAGTACGTTTCAAGAATTGCGCCGTCGTTTTTGGTGGGATCTGATTGTTTTTGTATTCTGATTCTCTTTTTCTTCTTTATAGCGCGCACTACAAGCACCACGAACAACAGTATCGACGCAACAACAGCTTCCGTTGGTGCCCACTGTCTTGCGAATCGGTTTGCCTTGGGGCGCATTCTGCTGTTTAGTGGCGACGTCTGCGTCCTTGCGCGCATGGCGAGTGTGAATCGCACGACGCACTTGTTTATCACGACGGAGAAACGGCTTTGGCGGTTTTGTATCCGGTTTGGGACGCTGCCAGCGCATTTGCGCGCTGGGTTTTGGGAACATATGACGTCGTACGTTCGGATGCTGTCGTGATTTCGTCCTGATTTCATCCTGACTTTATTTTTTATTTTTTTCTGTGATCTCATTATAATCTCAGTATGATTTATTTATGATTGATGCATGTGTTATGATTTGATAATGATTTTGTCCTGATTGTGTTTTGCAATCCGATGCAAACCGACTCGTATCTGATTTTTTGTCTCCTTCCCTCCTTAGTGTCGATACGATCCGCCGATCGTCTGAATTGGACTTTGAGACGTATTTGCACATGGCGCTGTCGAAAGGCGAGTGCACCGAGTTGATTCGCACCGACGTCCGTCGCACGTACGGCCGCGTGGCGCCGCACAAGACGCACAGTAGAGGCAGCAGTAGCAATATCGATAGGGAAGAGGAGGTTGTCGAGACCGACCAGGCGCTGATTCAGCAGCTCAGTGATGTGCTCCATGCGCTCGCAGGTCGGTTCCCAGACGTTGGCTACTGCCAAGGGATGGATTACATTGCAGCGCACGTCCTGGACACGGTGAAGCAGCGCCACTGCGCCGGTAGTATGGCGGATACAACAGCATTGCACAGCGACGTCGAGCGGTCGTTCTGGCTCTTGGTCGCGCTGTTTGAGCGCTACGGATTGCGCGAGATGTTTGCGCCAGGCCTCGACCATCTCCAGATGCACTGCTTTCAGCTCCAGCAGCTGTTTGTGTTGGCCGCGCCAGCACTTGCGACGCATTTTGAGAAAGAGCGCGTGGTGGCCGAGATGTTTACGGTCGGGTGGTTCCAGACACTGTTTCTGTATCTGAATGTCCTCCCACGTGCGTCGCTCGATGCAATTTGGGATGTGCTGATGTTCGAACGGAGCTGGAAGATCGTCTTGCGTGTCGCAGTTGCGATTCTGCAGATCGCAGAGCCAGCTGTACTCGATCGACCGATCGACGACGTCATGATGTTTCTGAATACATTTCAGGGTGATGCAGATCAGTTGCTTGCACGCGACGTGCTACTGGAGCGCGCTTTGCAAGTGAAAGCTACGAACCGCGTCCTGATGAAGCTCTCGCGGCAGTACGCACGTCGGAAACGCATGACCCCGGAGCGCAAATAACGACAAGGATTGGATATTGTGTGGGATTGGAAGAATCAGAACAGAATCAGGACAGGAGAGACTCATACCGGTAACCGGTATAGACATCGCGCATGTTCATTTACTGTATCGATTGCGACAATGTGTAGTAGACGTGTGTCTGTGGTTTACGTGGGTACACATGTGGTGACACAGTGGCGTGGTGATTTTTGAAGGAAGTACGCAGACGAGTTGTATCCACGACCGTCGTCCAATGTCGCGCTGCCACATCATCTTGCTTTATATCTTTTGTATCCATAACTATTGTACAGTACTGTTCTGTATTTATAAATACTGCAGCATTTGTCAAATTACAGTTTATTGTATTATTGCCACTTGCACTTTTCGCTGACCTGGAGCACGAGTGCGCAAAACGTGAGTTGAGCACGTGGAACGCTGTCACGCGTGAGCAGCACACGCGCGTGTCGCCTCCAGACGTACGCACAACGCGCGACACACAGAATCAAACTCCCCTCTTCGACGACCTTTTCGACTCCTGCTCTCGACGACGACCCATTAGCGCCTCCAACAAGCAGCATGAACTGCGTCAAGGGCGAGATCCACAATGTGCTCTCGATGATGCGCGTGAATGCGCGCTGGGCGTCGCGCGATCGGTTCACGCAGGAGATTTCGGCTGCAACGCAGTCGCCGATGATGCGCGCATTCAAGCAACTCCACTACGAGCTCCAGAGCGTCAACGACCTCGCAGACGTCGACACGGTCACGTACCTCCTACCATTCGTGATGGTCGTCGAGTCGGAAAAGACGAGTGGGTACATCACAGGCGCAGCGATCTCGAGTCTGAACAAGTTTTTACTCTACGGACTCATCACGAGCGACTCGTTACGTGCCGACGTTGCAATCAACCGCATCGCTGTGTGCGTCGCACGCTGTCGATTCGAAGAAACGCACCGCGCAGACGACGAAGCCGTGCTGATGAAACTTTTGGAGCTCGTTGAGTTTGCTCTGCGCTGTGACGTGGGGCCGCTGATTACGGCCGAGAACGTCTGGAAGATGGCGCAGCTGTGCTACAGCATCCGCTGCCAGCCGCGGTCGTCGCTCCACCTCGCCCGCGCGGCCGAAAACACGTTGGCGCATCTCGTGTTGACGGTTTTCGACCGGATTGACGAACTGGAACCCAAGCCGCGCGACAATGCGCCACTGGACGCTGCAGCAGCCGACGGTGCTGCGTCTACAGAGCCACAGCAAGCGCCAGTGCGGGACCGCAATGGACCGTACGGCATTGCGTTGCTCGAACAACTGCTGCAGTTCCTTGCTGGATTGATCGCACCATCCGCAAACGACGAAGCGACGTGCGTCTTGGGTTTGCGGCTGATCAATATCGTCTTGGAGACTGCTGGGACTGGTCTGGGCGCTCACGCCGGTCTCGTATCGGTCCTCCAGAGCGACTTGTCGAAATTTTTACTCCAAAACAGCGAGACCGACGATTTGGCGATTCTGTCACTGACGCTTCGGGTCGTCTTTAATCTGTTTAATTCGATCAAAGACCACTTGAAAGTCCAACTCGAAGTGTTTTTCACGAGCGTCCACTTGCGGATCATCGATTCCCGCTCGGCGACTGACGAACAGAAAGAACTGGCGCTCGAGTCACTTTTGGAATTCTGTAGAGAGCCAGCGCTGATGTTGGATCTGTACGTGAATTATGACTGCGACGTCCACTGTACGAATCTCTTTGAAGTGCTTTGCAAGTCGCTGGCGCGCAATTGCCACGCGATGGAGAGCGCGGACGGCAGTTTGAATGCTCTAAGCCTTCTATGTTTGGAAGGACTGTTGGCGGTGATTGAATCGATCGCGCGGCGCTGTCCGTTGTCGCTCGGCGTGAGCGGCAATGGGCTGTCGAATGGGACGACGACCTCCAATACTATCGCAGCGTTGCATGGCTCGGACCTCGCAGCGTTCACGTCTGGACCAGTGACGAACAAACACCGAACAGCAAGCGATCTGTCATTGGATGAGATCTCGCCCATGTCGAGCGTCCGCGACCTCATGCACCTCGTCATGAGCGGTAGCGAATCCGAATCCGACTCCGACGATGGCTCGTCGACGCCGACGATGTTGAGCCGCACGACGACCGCGGATCAACTTGCGTGGCTCCACACTGCACGCGAACGCACGGCTGAAGTCTTGCAGCAACGCAAACGCGCCAAGAAACGCTATGCGCTTGCAGCCGATAAATTCAACACAGACCCAAAGCACTGGATCGCATTCTCCCAGCAGATTGGGCTATTGCCGACCGACAAGCTCACACCCGAGAGCGTCGCGTCGTTCTTGCTCCACACGCCAGGTCTCAATAAGACGCTGATTGGCGACTACATTGGAGACGGACCGGTCGACAAGTATCCATTCAATGCGGCGGTGCGCGACGCGTACATTGCAATGTTTGATTTCCGCGCAACGCCGACGCTGGATGCTGGTTTGCGGTCGTTCTTGGCAAAGTTTCGTTTACCAGGCGAAGCGCAAAAGATCGATCGGATGATGGAAGCGTTCTCGAAAGCGTATTTTGCACAAGCGAGTGGCGCAAGTCCGTTGATTGACGCAGATGCTGCGTACGTGTTGTCGTTTTCGTTAATCATGTTGAATACGGATTTGCACTCGGAACATATTCCAAAGAAGATGACGCTCGACGAGTTTGTCCGCAACAATCGTGGGATCAACGGTGGTCAGGATCTCCCACGGGACTATTTAGAGGAGTTGTATACAAACATCAAGACCAACCAGATCGAGATGCAACACGACGTGTCGGATTATGCAAACGATTCCGAATCCGTCATCGATCGGTACTCGACGCAGTGGGATGGCGTGTTGAAACGATCGGCGAACGTCGTCGGGGCGAGTTTTACGTCGAATGCGAGCATTTTGAAGCTCCGGGCGGGTTTGTACGAGAGCGAGATGTTCAGTTTGATCGCCGAGACGTGCATTTCGTCTATTCTACTGGCGTTTGAGAAGACGTGCGACGTGACCAACATGGAACGCGCGCTCGACGGATTACGGAATTGTGCAAACGTCGCGTTGTACTTTGACGCTTCGGATATCTTGAATCGCATCCTCAGTGCGCTTGCGAGTTACTTTTTGACGTTTGCGCATCGCGTCCTGAGTGGCGAGAAGGTGTATGTACCAGTGACTGGCGTTGGCAGCACTGGCGCTGGCGGCATGAAGCGTCCGAGTGGATTGGCCACTGCGCCATTGACGCGCCAATCGAGTAGCGACGACAGTCGGTTGCTCACAGCGCCACGCGACAGCCACGAGCTTGTAGCAGACGCTGCGGTGTCTAATGTGCTACATGCGCCGATTGCAGAAGACCACGTCGAAGGCGCCAAGACGCGTCGAGCGCTGTTGTCGCTCAAGTTGCTCTTTCAGTTTGTCCAGACGCGGCCCGAGCACTTTCGGAAAGCCTGGACGAGCGTTGTCGAGTGCATTTTGATGTTTAACGAACTCGACGTCGTGCCCACGTCGTTTGTCGAGATCGACGACTTTGTCGACGCGCGTGGGGTCCCATTGCCGCCGGTTCAGAGCAGCGCTGGGTCGCCGAAAGCAGGAGCCGCCAACGCAGCACCAACGACGACATTGCCGACTGCGATGGCAACGACAACAGCAACTGCGGCCGGTGTTGCGGGCGTCGGGTTGTCTGGCAAGACACGCGAGCGGTCGCGGCGGTTGGCTGAGCGCCAAGCTGCGATCCGGAGTCGCATGAAGAGCATGAGCCATGGCCACGCAGGCACCGCGTACGGTACGAGTGCGTCTTCTACAAATGCACCAAATGGTTCGATCTGGGGCTCGCTGTCGTCGTTTCTATGGGCCGACGACGACAAAGTCGACGATTCGTACTCACAAGTGAATCAATTGCTGCGGGACAACGTCGCACAGTTGGGAGGTGGCGTGTTGGAGAAAGACAATTGGCTCCGCCTTGTCCGGAAGCTCCCGTCTGCGTCGCTCACGAGCTTGTTGGAGACATTGCTTGCGTGCCGCGATCCGTTCAAGTGCATCGTCCAGCCGTCGCCATCATCGTCCACCGCACCAGACGCTGCTATCGTTTTGAATGCATCAACCACTGGCGCAACGACGACGGCGCTCGATGCGATGATGCAAGAAAATGCGATTCTCGTCTTGGAGCTCAGCGTCGACCTCATGCTCGTAAATGCGCACCGACTCGTGGCGCTCGAACTCTGGCAGCCGTTCCATTTGTATGCGAAGCGCATCCTCTCAACGCCATGGACAGAACTCAACATGCAGGGCCTCGTCGAGCGCGTCGTCGTGCATATTTTGCGGGTTTGTATCCGTTTGTTCCACGACGACGCCGTACGGCCGCAGCTCGTGGCGACGCTCGCGTTGTTGTTGCACATGGACGACGACATGTATTGCGTCCTGAGCGACCGCGTTGCGACGGGCGTCAACATGTTGTTGAAAGCGAACCTTGTGTACATGGCGCAGTTCCACGACTGGCCGATCGTGTTTCAGCTGTTAACGCACGCTGTTGCAACCCCAAGTGGCCACGCGCCGAGTTGGGACAGCGTGTTGCTGCTGGCGCACCACAACTACGTCTGTGACACGAACGTGACGCTCTGGATTGCTCTGACTTTTGCGTTTGTGCGTTACGACACGCCGTATGCAGTCGACGCATTGCGGTTGCTCCATCGCTTTGTGAACAATCACAATATTAGCAATTGGAGTGAGACAAGCTTTAGACAAGAGACAAGCGGCGGAACGAATGGACAAGCGGCTTTCTATACAGTCGACAGCACCGTGTGGCTCAATGTCTTGCGCGAAATGCTCGGTTTTGTAGCAGACGACCGCTTGTCGGTTGCCAAGACCGCGTACGAGTGTCTGTATCGTTCGTTGGTCCAACCGGGCGTTGATGTCTCGAGCGACACGTGGCAGCAGTGTTTCCAGGACGTGCTGTTTGCATTTGACGACCACGTCGCTGCTGGACGTTGGCGATTCAAAGACGCGGCGCTGCACAGCGTCACGCTGCTCACAAAGACGTTTCTGCACAACTTGCCGACGCTGGTGGCGCTCGCGGCGTTTTGTGACTTGTGGCTCGAGGTTCTACGGCGCCTGGCGACCAAGTTGGTCGTTGCAGGTGCGCACGCAGCGAATACGAATACGCCGCATGGGATTTTGAATACGACGCCGACGCCAGCAGTGACGAACGACGATGCGGTCGTCGTGTACGAGACGACGCTCCAGTCGCTGTACAATCTGCTGTTGGTGCTCAAAGCTGAGGACGTTTTGGAGACGGTCCGTACCGACGCAACGACGCAGCAGCAGACGCTGTTCGATGAGACGTGCGCTGTGATCGATGCAGTGTGTCCGCACGTGAAAGACCAACTTGGGCTGGTTCAACCGCCTGCTGTTGTGGAGGTGGCGAGTGAGACGATGTTGGAGTTGGATGGTGGGATGGTGGATGACGCAGATGGACGAAGCGATAGCACTGGTGACACAGCAGCTGGTGCGGAGAGTGCGAAAAAGGACGATGACGATAAGCAGCAGGCGTCTGGACACTCGACAGCGTTGAACGAGGAGGTTGTTGCGCCAGTGACAGCGTCAGTGCAGGACGTTGTGCCAGTTGCAGAGGAGGTAGTGACAGTGATCCAACTCACAGTGTCGGATGAAAACATGAACGAGGAGGAGGCTGCAGAGAACGAGACGACGACAGCAACAACGACTGAAACGAGTGCGTTGGACGGCATGGATGGACAAACGAGCAGTGCGTTCGAGTCGTCGGTGTCCATGCCTGTGAAGACAGACGCGCTTTTCATGGACGAGATCACAGAGGCCGTGTAGAGTGACAGCGAGTGAAGCGTATAACAGAGCCATACGGAAGCTTTGTAGGACGAGCGACACAGAAGAATGACTTGATTGTGGACATTGTCACTTGCATGTCCACACGAACTTGCAGTGGTAATTTGCAGCCACCTTGACTGAATTGATGCTTGTGCTTCAACAGTTCGCGACAGCGCGATCTTTTTGTGTGAGAATTTATGTGCGTTTGTGGTTCGAGCCTATCAGGTGGTGACGCAAATTGTCTTTTCGTCGGTGGCAAATCCAACAAACCCAAACGGCAATTCCGCACTCTGCATTTCATTTTCAGATTTCCGCATCGACGCGAGAAGCAAGAAGCAACGCGCACGTTGTTGCATCGTCCACGGCGCCTTCACCGCTCCCCCTCCTCGTCGTGAACCTCTCTTCTTGTCTCTGCTGTCCTTCCTCTCCACATCGATCGTAATGGCATCGTCACTTGCAACTGGCGTCGACACGCTCGGCACGCCTGCCACACTCGACATGGCGCTGCCAACGGCATCGCCAACGTCGTCGCCAACGTCCTCGACCGCAACGCCCGCAGCTTCGAAACGCACGGCAAAGCAGCTCAAGAAGAAGCAAAAGGCTGCCGCAGACGCTGCGCGCTTGAAAAGCAGCGACGACAGTATCGTCAACGACATGGACGACGACGCGACAGGCAACAACCTCGCAACGGTCGACCATCCATACTTGAGTTTCTTGCACAAGCGCATTCGTTTGTATCGCAAGAAGCTCGAGAAGATCAAATTGCTCGAAAATGCACAGGCCGCAAGCAACAAGGTATGTAGTGTCTTCGCTCTGTCTATTTGACTCGATTTGTCTACCGCGTCGTGTTTGTAGGTGTTGTACCACAATGCGGGACGGACGTTATACTGGCCGTCATTCTAACACGTGCATGCAGGTCCTCAATTCTCAACAACGCGAACTTGTAAACAGCAAAACCGCTGTCGAGAAGATCGTGAATGAGTTTGAGTTACTGCGGGAGCAGTTTATCGGCGTCTACCTTGAGGTGCGTTATCATCTTTCATTTGCTGTGTCGCTTCCACAGACGTGTCTGTCGATATCGATGGCCGGCAAACTGACGCAATGTGTTTTTTATTGGACGTGTGTTACATGTCAACCAAACAGGAAGAAGCATCGAAGCAGAAACAAGCCGCTACGCACGCACAAGAAGCAGCAGCAGCTGCTGCTGCAGCCGTCGAGACGCTCGTTGACGTGATTGTCGCGGAGACTGTTGCCGAACTCACGCACAACGACGCGTCGTCGTCGACGACGGCCATGCCAGCAGTCGCTGCTGTTACTGCTGCCGTGTCTGCTGCTGCTGCTGTCGAAGCATCAACCGAGCGCGTTGTGGAGAACGAATCCGACACTGCGGACAAAGCGAACGATGCTGTCGCACTGTCGCACGTGCGCGACCTGCTCAAGGCGCTCCACGTGGTGAATTTGCACCACGCACTCGGCAAAGACGTGCCGATGGTGCTCGACTTTTTTGCCAAAGTGCTGCTTGGGAACACGCGACCGGTTGCCGAAGTCTCGTTTACAGAGAACCTCGCAGAGTCGATCGAAGAAGCGCGCAAGTACGTTGCGCAGAGTGACAAGATCATGGCGTGCGGTGCGACGTACGTCGATTTGCGCGCGACGGTCGATGTGCTTGCACAGCAGAGCGGTTTGGATGCAGGTGATGAGGACGCTGGCAATAAGGACGCGAGTGAAATGGACGCAGCAGACGCAACTGCGTTGCCGCCGATCAATTTCTTTACCGACTCGCTGCTCGATGCAACGACGACCGACGACAAGAGCGACGAACATGCAGATGCGCTCGAGGAGATGCCAGCTGTGGATGCTGCTGGTGTGGACGACAAAGACGAGGAAGAAGGAATGGCACCTGCAAACGACAGCAGCAGCAGCAGCGCAGTTGACTCTCTTGCGCCGTCGCCTGCGTCGCTCCCTGTGCCCATGTCGTTTGCTACGATTGCAGCAACTGCGCCAGCAGCCGCGGCAGCGTGGGGAACAACACAAAGTGACCACGTCGCAAAGAGCACGAGTCCGCAGCAGCAGCAGCAGCGTCGACCAAAGAGTGCAGACCGCTCGCGTCGCATCGCCAACTCCGCCACTGATTCGAATACGAATGGCCATGCGACGTACAGCAGCAACAGCAGCAATGGCGCAAATGGCGCAAATGGCAATGGCGCAATTGGCAGCAACACAAAGAGCACTAGCAGTATGAAAGACGACCGTCGCGTGCGGTTGGACCGGTCGATGCGGGTGCACCGGCCGCAGCTCCAGGCGCACGCGAGTCCACAGGCATGAATGGTGGTCCGTAGGTCGGATAGTGTGGTGGCTCGTAGCACGGAAAGGAAGTGACGACGACGTTGGCGCTCGTGTTGTCCGTCAGCAGACAGAGGCCGCACCACCAGCGTCAAGAAATTGCATATGTCGCGTCTTATGTAGTAACAAAGCTCATCAATCGTACAACTTTACCGTAATACAACAGTACCTTTGTGGCGGCATTTGCACGTATATGCGACAGTAAAACCACACAGCACAGTCGATGAGCTTCTGCTCGTTACGTATACGCAGTGAACTGCGTGTCTGGCGTCCGGTCGTGCCGACTGGGCACATGCTGCGGCTGTTGTGGATATTGTTGGCTCGATTGCCGCTGCTGTCGT
>JAADXH010001316.1:0-11940 GCA_023337595.1 Globisporangium camurandrum | reverse complement strand
CCAGAAACTCATTCTGTCGATGCCACGACGCCTCAAGGCCGTGAAGGAGAGCAAGGGAGGTCCCACCAAGTACTAAGGAGTTGCATGGGGTCGAGTTTCACCCATCGCTCTTTCATATTTCCAGCAAAACTGCACATTTCTTTTGGGGTGCGGACACTTTTTGGGTCATACCTAACCGGAGATTCGAGTTCCTGAAGTCTGAATTTTTCATTCGCTCAAAAACAAAGTAGCCTTCTGCTTCTTATAATCCGTTCAACACGATGCATCTGTTCTTTTGCTCATACCTCTCATCGTTTTTTCGCAAGACCGAAAAATAGATCGGTTTGGAGAGGGTGCGGAGACTTTTTACAGCCACAGTACACTGAAATGCGCATGTGAAATATTGCATACTTTGCCGGCATCGATGTTTACACGGCAATTATAATCAGTTTCGCGAATGCATAGCAATTAAAACACACAACCATACGCACTCGTATGTTAAGTGTGAGTGTACATATTCGAAAGAACTGTATTGTATGTGCTAGTTTAGATATCAGTAGTACCACGGAGACTGTTTTTCGCGCGAGTGAAAAAGAAAGTTGAACTTAATATAGAGGATGCACAATAAACGGTAAAGTATAGTGACACTAATGCAGCATATTTGCTATGTGGAAGTACTTTCGCTCTATCCCTGTGTACTATAGGTATGCATCGCGTATAGCCACATCTTAAACTTTCAGGTTCCAAATGTGTGCCTAAACTGTGTGTTGTCTGTAATGTGTGAATCTGTATATGTATTTGTGACAAGGCGGCATATGAGAAGCTTGAATGCCGGTATGCGAAGATTTCATGCATGTCGAATTAGCTCGCCATACACTGCAAATGCCAAGTTGCTGCATCATGTATATCATGCATAATACACAGCATGTTGCCAGATTGCGTGAATGCACTGCAGTCACATAAGGACATACACATTTGCTTCGGACTCGATGCTTTCGATATAGTCAACATAATCAAGGAAATATGTGGTCTGCAATGTAAGTAAACCAGCCATTATCATAACTAATTTGTTGCACACCAGAATCACATCAGGTGAATGGAGTCTCAAGAATCTAAAGCAAACTGTGCCATGTAAAATACATATGCTACTGGTATAGTGGTTATTATTTGTGACTCGAAGATATTCATAAACGACAAGTTTATTATATTACGAGCCTCACTTCCAAGACAAAAAAGGATTGTGGACGATTGTGTCTGTCTGTTTGTGTAGCGCGACAACAAATGGGGAAAACAATTATATGTAATAAATATACACCTGCGTAGAAAATACGCGAACTTCACAACATGATATGGTATTGGTGGATATGTACCATTGTGTAAAGAAACTGATGCGCGATGTGTTGCTCGTGATGAACACAACTCAATATCACAAAAAGATGCGCATGCACATGAACATATGCGCTACGTCATCACTGGTCTTTCCTCATTATGCTGCGACCTTTCGCTCACTCATTTCATGCATCCAACTCAAAATACATGCACATACGTGCAGTGTCTATTTACTTTCCATACAAAGTGGTGCAAACCATCTATGCTACAAATGAGATTTTCCATTTGTAAAAGGGTAAATGTGTTTAAAGTTTTGGTCAGTCTCCAAAGTATTTGTTGCATGGCAGCCTCACGTTTGAAGTCGATTATGCTATTTCTGCTGATATCCTATTTTTAATGAAATCTGGTTGAGCAACATTGAGCTATGACTAAATACAAGGTAATTATATGTACTCGGCCAGGGGTGTATTAACCACGTATATTGTATATGTATTGTTTCTAGATTGTGGTATAGTGTATCAGAAGTATACGTGATCGATAACGTGATACTTCTAGTGTCAATGCTCTCACTCTTGCCCATAACATATAGACGAGATAGATATGTTGCATTTTAGATAAATCGAGCATAAATTGGGTATAAAGTCCAATGTGCGTCGTGGCCGCCACATGCAATTGCGAGGCTTAATTATGTCGACAACGATTGGCCGTCATCGCCACGTCAAACCCCAAAGATATTACTAAATGAACTCCATGAAACATAAACATTCAACTTGACTCGTTAGCCTTGTCGTGTGCTGAACGGGAGGCTTTGTGCATGTCTTCGCAGGCATTCTGTCAGTCACCCGTGCGCTCTCCCGTGGAGAGTGCTGTAGAGTACCTTTAGCAGATTCACTCGTTGAGCAATCTATAAAGGTATTTCTAATTCTCACTTAATCTAAGAAATTGTACTGAAAGTTCGATTTGCCAAAATTTAGATATATCTACAATCACCTCAAATTGATCGAAATGGTTGCGTATCCAACGTACTATGACAGACATCGTCGAGTTGTGTGTATAGATTAATATACAGTATACACGCACAGTGCGAAGTCGTAGAATGAAGCAATAAACTGTTTATACACAATAACAGTGGTACCTTCTAATTTTATAGCACAACTGGCTGCGCTAAGATGTGTCGTGCACAAAGTTGGCGAGTATATACGTTGCTTGTGCTTGCGCTAGAACCGTTGTCTTCGAGTTGGCAAGTTTGTTGGCGCATTATTGTACAGTAAAATTTGTAACGCAAACAACCAGTTTACGATTCCAAACGACCAGTTAATGATCTGGGTTGTGTCACAATATATGCTCTTTTCAGTTGGATTTTGTCTGAGGATCATAAATTGGGCACTTAGGAAACTCTCGTTGTCAAAAACGCATGTTACGAGACTGGCACTGTCATGCCACAATACTCACTGTGTGTCAAGCTGCGGACCATATACGTTAATGTGTTGAGATCGTGTGCACACACACCTGTTGATAAACCGATGTGTCTTGGTTGCTCTGTTGGCTTTTCCCCTTGGCACTTGATTTTGGGATCATAAACTAGTATTTAGTTATGGTATATACGTATATATATCGACATCACCTCAACAAAACAAGCTCGTACTTGACCAAAACATCTTGTCTAACTTAAAGTATGAAGCTGTTTCTTACACGAAATGACTAAGGCAACATAAAGTAGTAGCTGATTTAGGTCGCATTTAGCACCCACACAAGTAAGGATTGCGATATGTTTATGAAGTTATATCTTCATGCATTAAACTTAGCTATTTTTACTAGATACAATATCAAAAAATAACTATTCTTAAACATGTCTAGAATTTCATAGAGTCGACTATGTATTGCTGTGAACATTGTTGTATGTTTTGGTTAAGTAGGAATATTGTACCGGTTCCTGCAAGTCTATACCATACTCTAATGGTATACGGTTATCGTTCTTAATACTGCTGGGATATTAGAATAGCCTTTCAAGCTGCGCACCCGTACAACACAACTTTGCTGGACGCGTGCTATAGCGTGACAGTGTATAATCAGAGTCATTGATCTGTTGCTCAGTTGTGCAGCATAGGAAAATATGGTCGTCAAACTTGAGGTATTATCGAGCGTGAATTCAAAGCAAAGTTTGCACAAAACTTTCGATCATAATTCGACTGAAGTATATAATATCATGCATAATAGTATACTATTTAGCACCGAGGAGAGCACACAAGGCAATAGTATTTGGTGTATGAGTAGGCAAGACCCATAAAAAATATATATTATCAGCAACATCTATATCGAGTAATATTCTTAGTGTCTAATAATTTGAGTTTGAGGTGTAAATGAGCACGCGCAGCTATGCTGTCATTTCTTGTGCAACTGCAAACGGACTCCGTAGACGGAATTTTTAACGATATTATCGCAACGTCACCGTAGTTGCAACATAATTGCATCAACATATATGCTATTTTTAAATTAATGCTCTTAACATGATGGCACCCTAGAAAAGTTAACATTGCGAATTATGTATAACTAAGTCTTTTTCTCTATTTTAATGTTATACATTGGCTACTTTTCCACAGTTAAATATCGTATCTGCGTATTTATCACTTGGTCATAAACAGTTACATATTCTGTTATGCCCCCAAACAGCCCTAAATTCTTCGCAGAAAGTCTCATATAATAGTTCAAGCCGAATGTGTGCTGGTATAAACTACATTCTCCGGTTTAGTATTAACCTTTTACACCGATATAAGTTAGCGACTGTGTTACAAATTTATGTAATCGTCCTGTTTTGTTTTGTAGCGCAATAAACCTAGCCGCAATGTGATTATACAGGTATAGCGATATTTATATACCACATTTAATTTTAATTTGATCAACACCAACCTAACAATTAATGTTAGGGGTAATGGTTAAATACTTTTTTTTCGGTGTATTGTGCTAAATGGTTGAAACATTGATTTCGTGCTATATGGTAACTTGTCATTTTGGTGACTTCAAATGTAGTGCAAACACTAGAATGCTTGCAAAATTGTAACTGGAATTGTCATACGGTGATGTATTTGTAGCTGGTGTGGTCGGTTTCCCGTACAACAGCGACATGCAACGATTTTCGAGACCAGAAAAACTAGTTTTACTTTACGCAGAATATTGCAGTACTTGTGTTGTAACCGGGCAAGCCCGAGTTACGCAGCACAGTCGAGAGGAAGCGAAGAGTGTTTTGTAGGAAGCAAAGTCCAAAAGTGTATTGAAAGATTGGGTTCGGTGTTTGTGCACTTCTAGCACAAACAGCTAACTTCCTAGTTTTCGTATGTTAATACTAAAGATAAATCTATTCTAAATGAATGGTCCTGCTAACTTCTAAATTTTTGACTGTCTAATTGGTCTAAATGTCTAACTATCTTGTATATGTGACCAATTGTAAAGCAGCTTGACAAAGCTGACTTTAAATGTATTGCGAGAATAGAATTCCGCAGCGCTGGGTTATTAAATATAGCCAGCGCGTGTAACCCCGTTACATGTGTTGTGCGCTTAATACAAGAATCTGAGCGCGCGAGCAAGGACTAAAATTTCAATCTGCAGTTGGGAAATGATACGTCAAGAAAAAATACATCAATGTCGATAACAGCGACACAAGAAGTACCATTGAAAAGTGTCATTCCTGCAAGAGCATCAAGTAGCAGCAGCAACCAAAGCTGTTGGAGAGACACCAACAAGAAAAGTAGCATTACCGCCGATGGTGGTTCAACTTGCTCATGTCGAACTTGTGTTTGAATGATGCCGGCGACGAGGATACTTGTGATGTGCGCGAATACGCACAAACAATCCCAATACGTGGCTCGCTTTTGTGCATCACGTATGCTGAAAGACGGGACCGAGATGGAAGCACGCGTCTTATATGCAAGCGAGCTGAATTTACAGGTTCGATTGACAGTACTATATTTTTGTAGTATTCCACTTAGCAGTGCATCGTGAGGGTAAGTACCATTTAACTTAAATTTGGACGTTGAAAACACTAAGCACGAAAGTAAATGTTTGGTGTCTTTTCGAATTACCCCACAGTCATGAAATATGTTTTTCTTTCTTGCAACGATATTTATGTTTTGATTTCAACGGAACCAAAAACTTGTGGACAGACGAACACACACATACATACGCGCGCACAGATCATGTTAGATGAGTTATAGTGATAATATTTGATTGGATATCGAAATTCAAAATAGTTTTTGTGCCATGAATTTGAATTAAATATTTTTTCATCACACGCAACATGTAGTCATATTGATTTGTGAAAGTGCAGCCTTTTGATGAGTATATATCTTTGTAAACGTGCACATACCTACTCAACACTATGGCAGGGGATGCTTGCATCCACGTTATCCGTACAAAACTGTCCGATTAGTCGAACCAGCATTTGCATTGTCTATTACTTGAATTTTCTCATTAGTACACCGGATCAAAAATCAAGCACGCTAAAAAAATCATCTGTCCAGCTCAACTGTTGTGACACACGTTTGTATACGACATGATGTATGGTGTGCACGACATCTATTTCGTATTGTGTGTTACTAAGTTGCAGTCCTGTTTATCTGTTGCAGTTAATCAGTCACTGTGTTTTCGTTGTTTTCGTTGATATTTACCCATGTATACGGTTCTGGAGCTCAATATGAAGTTTGACTGACGGCATGATACGAGGAAAAAGTAGGACGCGGTAAAGTGCCATTTGTGACCGCGTGGTAATTGTCAAATTTGAAATAGAATAGAAAATATACAGTTCTTCTGTGGATGCATATATAACCAATTATTATGCTTGTAAAATCGATATAAGTGGTAATGATGTGATGCTCATTCATTGCTAACACTTCCCCAGTTAGTACTGGTGTCTGTAGTTGAGTCCTTTCGCTATCTCAACCCGCTAGTTCTGCAAAATGCATAATTGATCAGAAAAATATAAATTAAATATTTAAGTACATCCATTTCAATTCTATTCTAACGATATAAAATATACTCGCGATTGTGTACTGATGTTTTGGCGACTGTCAGTTTCTACGTCTACAGACTTAGAGTTGAAAGCTTCTCGTCTAATCATGCTAAGGTATATGTTTAGGATGTACCTAAATAACGTGGCACCGATTAAAAAAGTGTAACGCAATCCAAATGCATCCTTAAAATGCAATTGGATAAAGGCAATCATAATATCTGCCATATACACATTGGTATTCCGTTTCTTTTTCATTCGCATTGCAAGAAAAACGAGCTCGATAGCTGACTTTTTGCTCTGAAATGTGATGACATATTTGTGATTTATGATTTATGCGCAACAGTTCATGCTTTTGCATATACCACATAATATTTTTGTCTGATAAATATAATTGTCGAAATATATAGTATACGTCGTTTTGGTGTCAGCACGAGCTAGAGTTTCGTGACAAAGTCAGTCATGGTAGCTCGTAACTAATACACTCTTGATATTTGTCGTATATAGAGGGATCAACAAATGTACAGTTCTGCCGTGGATGCATTTGTCACGCATAGCGATCGTTACCGCTATCCCCAGTTGTAGCTGTTGTCTATAGATCTAATTGCAGACATCACACAGTTTATGCACGCATTGAGACACGCAATTTTGAGAAGTGCCTATACGTCATACGAAAATGTAGCACATGTACTACAATGCAAATTCGGGACTTCCGCGTACATACACGCTGCATCACGCATTATAGGCGACATACACCTCTTCCATTGTTACACTTTCTTCGATAGTTTTATCACTCCCTCTATCACTTGCTCGCTTTAATGTTTTATTCTTATCATTATCGTAAAAACTAACCAAATAACGAATACGCATGAGTTTATTTTGCTTGGTGTATTTTGAGATCCTGATTGCATTTTCCAGCTAAAGACCACAATCTTGCATTCAGATGCACGTAGGTGTATACTGTACATGATTTACTATATTGTGGTTTAGTCTATCTACTCTATACATAACTTTATGTATTTTATCGTTAAATCGAAAGTGTAGTCTACAAAAGTACCACACTTAAAATAATACTTTTACCGACTGTGCGTGATAAAATCTTCTTATGCATTATGCTAGTCGTGCTAATAAACTTTTGAATTAGATTTTTAATATTCCCGATCAAGACACCGAGTTGAGGCTCAGAAAAAGTCGATCCTGTATCGGCGAACTTAGACACTTTCTCCATAAACAGTGGATTAGTCGTCCTTATAAACTACAAATATGTGAATGTGCTACAAAAGGAATCCATAATTTCTTGTTGACAAGGCAGCTTGTGAAAATAGGTGACTTATACTGAACGCACTTGATTAAGGACGATTTGTGACTCAAGCGTATGCTAAACTTTTGAGCTGGCTCGTGTTTGCTGCAATTTATTTGTGTGCCAAAATGCAACTAAAGTCTACAATATGTTCCAATTGTAAATGTCTTTTGCAAACTAAATCACATGCAGTAGCAATGTGTAATCGACATCTAGCAACCTATAATCTCTCACTACACCACACGCTTCATCGAGATGCGTCAATCTGTTCGTTCACGATTTTGACCTGCTTGGTGAACGCTGCTCGGCCAGTCTCAAGCTCCGCTGCAGTCGTCTCCGGCAGCTCCGGTTCAGCTGCCAACTGCGCGAGGATCGCCAAACTTGCACGTTCGAGCGCCGCGACGACGCGCGCGAGCTCGTCGACTTCGATCGGCGGGTACAGCGCAGCGCCAACGTCGACAACGTGGTCCGTCGTCGCGCTGTAGCACCAGTCAAGCGCTGCAGTCCAGTGCAAGAACAACGCGTCTTCATTACTGCTGACGGTGCCTGTAGTCGTATACTTTTGCAGCGCACGGACGCCGCGCTTGAGCACTGCGTTCGTCATGTGGAGTAGCTTCAAGCCGCTCGCAAACAGCGTCTTCTCGTCTGCTGCAAGCGACGAATCGAATGCAAATGCGTCGTCAATGTCGACTGCGTTGAAGTGGCGGGACAACTCGTCGGCGTCATCGCTGTTGTTGCTCTCGTCAAGTACTTCCTGGAGCTCGTCGATCGTCGTGTTGAGGACCGTGATGCACTGCAACATACTGCGCTTCGTCGCGACGCAGTTGGATTTGCTGACGCGCGTCGTGGCATACTCCCACACGCGTCCCGTGAGTTGCGGCACGCGTGCGACGTCGCCGGCTGCAATCGCAACGCCGAGGTCGTGAACGCTCTTGACGAGACGCCTGCGGCCACACGCAGCAATGAATCAGCAGACACAGAGGTGACTCATAAAAAGGACACGTCCACGTACAGTGCATCGGTGAGGATCTCGCGTGCGAGTGACGGGCCTGCGCCGCTGTAGAGTGCGACCTTTGCAGCCGAAAGTAGTTGCTCGCAAGGTTTGTCGAGTGCTTCACAGATGCTCGCGGCCTCGGTTGCACCGGGTGCGGTCGTCGACGAATACACGAGCGAAAACTTGGTCACTTCGTGGCCGATCGAGCCGCCCGCCTAGCATGATGCAAGCGCAGACAGGTAAGTGCATGCATGTGTATGTGTGTGCATGGCAAACGATGCAACCGTAGAGCTACATGCGAGCAGCAACAACGCAACGCGACAATAGGACGCACCGCGACAAACACGTCACGTGCGAGCGTAAAGTCGTCGTGCTCGAGCCAGAACGACGGTGCAAACGCATGCTCCTGCTTGTTGCGCGTTTGCATCGCCTCGAGCTCATGCACGTACGACGCGATGCGCGTGTTGAAGTCCGCCAGGAAGCTCGCCATCACGCTGCCGATGTTGTTGCTGCAGTAGTTGTGCTCGTCCAGTGAAAAAGTTTACTGTAATATTGCTTTTTTACCTCCATACAAATGACAACATATTGTTGTACCTCCAAATTTACATAACATGTACTGTACTTGATATCATCAAAGGTCGTCATCACCGACTGTTGCCATGATGTAAGAGCAGCAGTTGCTCTCTGCGCGTGCGTATCGACTGCAGCAGACAGATTGTATCCGATCCATTGCGTGTGTGTTTGTGCAGTCACAGGTGACGCCAAGTTGGTAAGCCATCCACACACAACGATGGATCGCAGTATCGTGAGTGCTTCGGGACGCAGCAGCGGCGACACACGCGGTAGCAATGGCACTGCGCGTGGTAGCGACAATAGCGACAATAGCAATGGCGACCGGCCACGCGTGATGCTGTACCAGGTGTCTTCTGGCGCCGAGAGCATCGACGACATCGACGACGCGCACAGCGAGCTCGATGTCGATCAATACGACGCCGATGTCGCAGACTCGTGGGACGAGCAGTTCTCGATCGGCGGTGACACAGTTGGTGGATCGATCCTATCTGAGCCAGCGTCTGCTGCAGAAGCGTACAGCTACGCACAGCACCAGCAGCAAGCGGCGCGATCGATGGCGCGCGACACGTCGCCGCAGCGCTCGAACCGCACGCACAATCGTCACCCTCCACGAGACGAATCGGCAAGTGACACGTCGTCGTACGAGCGGCGCCGCGTGATCGCATTCGACACTGCGAGCACGCACTCGTCGCAGCAGAGCTATCAGACTGGCACGACCGGCGGCGTAGGTCCTGGAGGTCCTGGCCGTCGACCCATGGGCCACCAGCCGTACATCCGGACGAACTTTACGACCCAGGACGGCGGCGGCGGTGACGTTGGGACACCGAGTGACCCGTACGAGATGTTTGGGACGCCACCCGGCGATCCGCCAAGCACGCGGCCGGACGAGATGCCGACGCTTGAGCCCGAGGTCCGTTTGCCACGGACGATGCAGCCATGGTGGCTATTTGCCGTCATTGTCGCGTCGTTCGCTGCAGGAATCGTCGGGATCGAAGCGATGTCGCTGCCGCCAGAAGTCGCGTATTGGCTCACGATTGTCGGGACTCTGTACATCCGTGCTGTGAACTGCATGACGCTCCTACTGGCGTTCTGTCAGGTCGTCGTATCGGTTGCGACGCTCACCACCAAGCAGACGCTTGGGAAACTCTGGCTCCAGACACTCGCGCTGTTCTTTTGCATCTGCGCCGTGTCGGTCACCATGGCGACAGTGCTTGCGTATGCGATGCAGCCGCTCATGCACGAACAGGGGGACTTGGGGCTGACGCTGTCGCACAAGAAGTTTGCATTCAAATGTCCGAACACGAAGTACTTTGAACAGGAGCCAGACGGCATGCTCGCGTGCCGTGGCGACGCTGTGCAAGCGAATACGACGTTCCTATGGGCCGTCGACATTGACGGGACGCTCGGACTGGACGAAGCCGTGTCGACCGTTGACTTTACTGGCTACATGGTCGTGCTGTTTGGTACGTACGTCCCGAACAACTTGGTCGGATCGTTTGCAAAGGACAAATACCTCAGTGCGTTGATCCTTGCAACTGTCGTCGGCGTCGCCGTCGCGAGGAGCTTCCGTGGCTTGGAGAGCCGGAGCAATCCACTGTTGCGGCTCGTCATGCACATCTACGCATCGCTGTTCAGTGTCCTCGATTGGCTCCAACAGGCCGTGCTCGTTGCGCTCGTGCCGCAGATCATCGGGTCCGTGCTAGCGAACCCAACGGCGCGCCACATCATCTCGACAGCGCGGTACTACTACTTGGCCGTCGCACTGCTGTCGCTCTTGCACTGCTGTGTTGTCGTACCGCTTGCATTCTATATGATGACGAAGCGCAATCCATTGACGTGGACCACGCGCGTCGCGGCGCCAATTCTATATGGTCTGATTCTCCAAAGTGCGTTCCTTCCAACGTCGATTGCTACAAAGGCCGTGATGCGAACGCACGAAGTCCCACCGGCCGTCTTTGGCGCGTTGTACCCACCGCTTGCAGCACTGAATCGGTCGGCGCAAGCATTTGGATTGCCCCTCGCAGTCATGTTTGTCGCATCGTTCTCGGGCTGCGCGATCGAACTGAGCGCCGTGCAAGTGCTCAAGCTCTTTAGCATGACGTTCATTGCGTGCTGGGGCGAAGCGACGCTCGGGCGGTCCCAACTTGCGTACTTTTTGACGATCTGGCGCACCGTGTGCACGAACGAAGACACGCCGTCAGCGGTGCTTGCGATTGGAAGCATCGGGTTCTTCATCTACCGACTGTCGGCGATCGTGAACGTGTTTACGAACCTTGCGATCGTCCGCATGATCGCAACAACGAAGCACTCGAAGATGCACGCGTAGAGTCGTCGCTGCTGGTTATGCTGGCACCACGGTAGATCATACAATACGTCCGGAGCTGTCGGCGCGCTTGAGGAGATCATGAGCATAAGTAAGCAGTTGCAAGCGAGCACAACAATCACTGTTACGTCTGACATATGTAATCGCACATCCATGCGTGTGTGGCGAGGAGTTGTGCTGCTGTGCACTTGGTCCATTCGTGCGCTTATTACAGTTCATAAAGCTTCCGCGTGAGCTCTCGCACGATAAATATCAGCAACATTAAAGAGGACAACAAAACTAAACTACAAGTGGTTAGACGATTGCAGTCAGCAGCAGCCGCGGCAGCAGGGAAAACCGAGAACATCGTGCACGCGATCTGCGCACCTGGTGCAGCTGACTCGCTCTACACTGGCGTTGTTGTCTCTGCGAACATCAGTAGCGCCGTTTCTGCAACTGCTGGT
>JAADXH010001315.1:0-11943 GCA_023337595.1 Globisporangium camurandrum | reverse complement strand
GCGGATCGAGACATCAACGCAGCAGTGAACATCTATATGAAGAACTCTCAGTCTTGAGCCTTATGCTCTGACTGTGTCGGGGAGGCCTTCCTCGAGGCGTCGCCGTGTAGCTAGACAAGTTTAGTGACGCATGTCGACCCAACTAAACTGGTGTGATGAACGTTGGGTGAAACTAGTGCGAATGTCTTGGCATCAAGCGAACAAACTTGGCGTTTGCACAGACTTACACTTTATACTTTGGCAGTAACTGTTTATCATTTACCCGTAGCTGCTGAACCTTTATCTTTTTCTCCTCATTTGTAAGTTATCCAACAGTACCATACAAATCATCTTGAACATGATCTAGCACTGATTTAGAACAGCTCCAAAGTAGGACTGACCAATAATAAAGCGCTCTCAGCCACACGACAGCAAAGTAACAGCGGTCAACTGATTTGTGGCCAGCTTTTGCCTGCTTTGTGTTTTCATTGCGGACCTCCATTTTGGGTGCAACCCACAAACACTCAAGAATGCGACCAAACGAAAAGTACAAAATGTATGATATCATATGTATACCAATCCAAATTGCGATTTCTTCAGTCACTACAGTGAATACTTGTCGAAATTTACCTCGTCTATAGTATCTGCCAAGCTAGAATCACATTGAGAAGATGAAGGTCGAAAGAAACGTGTCGGTATATTTTTGGTTTTTCTACTGGTATCTCTATTGGTTGCTCTATTTTTAGTTGGCTGACCAACTATCATATTTGCAACTCCTAAATTCTCGATGCACATGCGATACAAACACATTTGATGGTTTCATGAGAATCAATACGTTTGTGTATGCTGTACTCAAATAGTTTATCGGATAGTTATGTACCAAAACTGAAACGGGGTTAAAATTGGTGAGCATCATGCATCGTTCTTCAGGAAAAAATTGATAGCTTACAATAACGCAGTCATACAAACAGTGTACAATTATTGTACTGGTGATTTACTGTGCACGATCAGTGGCAGCCATGCCTCAGTGCAATTTTGCTCTCTAGATAATATTCATTTGAAACACTGCAGGTCCGAATCATGTAATGTGTATAATCGATTGTGGGCCAAACAATGTAAGAACAACTTTGATGCGGTTTAGTCTAGTAAGCGTAATAGTTTTGGGCGACACTTGGCAAATATATGTCGGCGACTGTAGCGAATAGCGTGATGAGTTGTCGCTCTCCGTATACATATCTTTTGATGGTTTCATAGTAGCGATTGCACTCATTTGTCAAATCTACTTTTAGTATCAGCATTCATGAGCCCGTGTTTGTATTGTTATATAGTCCATCAAGCAAGATATGATGTATGCTGTTTTCGTACATCGATAATCGGATTTCAAATTCACTTAAAGCTTTATTCATCATGCATATTGACTGGAAGCCAAACGATTATTGCCGGTAGAGCACAAGCAAAATAATTGCATTGGATCTGCATATTTTTGAGGCATTCAACAATTCCCAATGTCAGCAAAACAACTTTTCGTTTACTGTGGCTTTCAACAATACAATCCATAAACAGTTACAAAACTATTTTTCCACCCCTAAGCGCATGGAAATTATAGTATGAAATAGACGAATCGATTGATACACTGTCGTGTGCATAAAAGCATGCTGTTTTATAGCCGCGCATTTTACAGCACTAAGTAGTCATTAATGTCAGCAGAAGCAGTATTTGCTTACAGCGGTTTTCAACAAAACAATTCATAATTTAATACAGCACAATATCCGCAGGGATATTTTTATCATACGAAGAAGATGTACAGAAATATTTATTTTGACCAATTACGATCTGTCAATAAATTGCATTTTGGTCAACTTTCTGCCGAAAAAAATTGATTGTGGACCACCTTTAACGTACAGGTCATATTGAAGCGGAAACGATAAATAAGATTTTAGACATAAATCATTCAGTTATGATTCTAATTTGCTACGTGTCGCAATGTCATGGAACTTTTGATACTTTGTTTGTACTTCGTATTACTTGTTACGGTTTATTAATAATGTATTGATATGTAGTTTGCAAGTATAGAAAACTGAACGCTTGCTAATGTCGACTTCCAGTGTTTTATTCGAAACCGAACTTGCCGTGTTTGTAAGGTATCTTCGATCGTAGTAGAATCGCTTTTTTCCATCAGCATCTACACTGTCACCATGCAAGTTGTGTCGAGTGCTGTACAAAATATACAATGTAACCGCTCGATATGAGACTTATGCTGATTAACCTTCCAATGTTCACGTATATGGAATAAAAACATGAAAAGATTTCTAAAATGTATAGGCGCATCCATATTCATAGAAAATGTAAGAGAGACACCGGTTGCATACTAATACCAGGATATTTGGATTATGTACAATTTGCAAAGCGAGGTCAATACGAAGACAATTGTTTCGATGCAAATATCGGATTTCCATATGTTGAAGAGTTGTGCGTAACTACAAAATCATGTCTACTAATTTGCAAAACAAAATTCGCGAATTGAAGGGCACGATTACTTTTACGTCTTTTGAAATTTCAAAAGACAAGCAGTAAGCGACCATGGTTAGGTACGAGAGTCGATTTGCGAGCTGAGATGTGTACGTGTTTGTGTTATGCGAATATGTACACATGCAATGCTTTGTGCGTGTGCAGTTTTGAGTGTTTTGACTTACTTCTCGCATGTCATCCAACGCTTTGTATGTATGCTATTTTGATTGGTTTGTGCTGTTTTCAAATGCCATGCCATGCTGTGTGCGTATGCTGTATCGACGGCGCTATACTGCTCCTCGGCTGTTACGTAATACAACAGGTTGACTATAGAGTCGACAGCAACAAGACGATTGATCTGATAAGGTGCTGCAACATCCCGCTGCTTATGTTTGTAACACGTAAAGCGACTGCCACACACGACTGGCAATTGCGCTTTGAAGAAATCACGATGTCTGCATATCGTACATCTTATCACCGCAAACGAGGTCAACACTACATACATGCTTTCGCGGGTGGTTGTTTTGTTGATCTGCTTGTGTGACTTAATAATAAGAGGGCTGAGTGTGGATTCAGTGACATAGCAGCACTGTAGGCGAGAGTAGATATGAGCAGTCTCCTTGTATTTGCAGCATCAAATATATTGAGCACAGCGGTAAAACATTCTAGTCGCAACTACCATTAAACCATATCTTGCTTGATTCATTCTGTCGATAATTGAGACGACGCATATGCTAATTGTAAGTCAATTAAAGTCGCTCATACTTGGATTCCGTTTTCGTTTGGAAATACTCCGTTTATATTAGGTATAAAAACTCAAATCTTTCTTACGACATGACACAAAGATGGACTGGGGTTGACAAGGCTACATTACATTTGAATTAATGAATGAATATGCTATCGTTTGATCATCAGTAAGTATAACAAAAAACAGATTTTGACACATAAATTAACGAAACAGTATGTAGGTATGTCTTGCTTCGTTATAGTTTGAGAAAGAGGCGAATATTTGAATATTATTTTTGTTTGTCTATTTATAATGGTTTTTTTTTATCATTGTGTAAGCCGCAAATGTTTTGGGTTTTCATATTTAATATATAAAGCGGTTAGGATGCCGTATATTCCTATTCTATTAATATTGATCGTTTGTCTCGCTTTGTCTCGTAGTTGCAATACATTGCTTTGCTTTTGGCTTGTTATATATAGTATATACCATCTGCCCTTGTCTGAAATTTCATGCGTTATCAATGTATTGTGTATACGATGATGATGCGTCACGATATATACCTTTCTGTCCGTCAGAAACGAGCACAATATATGTAATGAAAATATAGAATTGTGTGTGTGCTTTAGGAGCGTTTGTCAGTTTCAAGAGCAATAATATAATTGGCAGCGTGCTTAACGAGCCAAAGGTGAATTGTGGTGGATTTTACATGGTATTATTATAGACCTATATAAAGCGCACTACAACGCAAAAATGGTATGTTTACTAACCGTTACTTCATTAGTAATGACATAAACGTACTCTTTTGGTGCATTTCATTTCGGATCAACTCACGAGCAATTCCATGTTGCTGAGACGTAGGATAGTACAGCGTCTATTTTGAAAATCATGATGCATACTTAATATTTACACAGCTCGTGCAATTTAAGACGTGTATCAATACGTACGTCCATCAATATAAAATGATACTTTCAAGTACTTGTGTGTTTTTGAAGTGCAATCGATACGAACTGGAGCAAGCACAATGAAAATTCCTGGATGTGATCATGTACCACTCTGTACCGCTAGATAATCGACTATTAGGTTTTCGTTTCGCGGTTGAAGTCTTACCACTCAATGGTATTCGCTCATTTCAATATTTATAGCCAATGACACGTACGTTTTTTCTTGGGTGAGTTGGCGAAAAGCAGCGAAAAAACATGTCGTCAAAAAGAGACCGTGTCTTTGTCGTTTCTTCCTTTAATTTACTCGAAATTAGCCAGTTAAAAGAAGAGGAATGCGCTCCACAGCCATACAAATTTCAAATGGCTTTGACAAAAATTGCCTTCTTGTCGTATTATTGACTATGGAAGTCCAAAAAACGGCTCATACAAAATTGAATTCACACGAAAATGCAACAATTAGCACGCGAGAAATATACTAGTTAATAGAGCTTATGAAAAGCGGTAATGGTCAAAAACATAGTATTTAAGACAACACAATGCCCAAATATCTGAATGGTCGATTGTCTAGTCGTACTGAGTAGTAGTCATTTTGCAGAGCGATATTTACGAGCTTAATTTATGCAGACACTTTTATCACTATATAACGTGTTGTAAATCACATTGACTCAGAGTACTTGTATTGTGTAAATTTCCATGGTCACGGATGTGTTGTGGTTGTGGTCATTCATACGTTTTCATGTGAGTGCTACAGCAGCGTTAAAGTGTATGCTTTGTATTCGCATTTATTAAGGTCGATGTAGCGGGTATTGTCAGGTTATTGTAATGGTATGTACAATGGTAATAGTTACTCATTTGTTAAAAACTTTGTCAAGCTAAGTTTCATGCTTTTGCATCCTGCCATCGCTGTGTTAAGTGTCGAATAAATGTAAACAAAATAGGAACTAACACACATACGTGTTGCTCAAAATACCCTTTTACATGTTAGGTAATGTTGTGGTTTAGTCGGCAAACGTTAAATTAATCTCACTGCACGAGCTATTTCCTCTCGACAGCGAGCCGAAGTATTCACGTTTCGAACTCACCGTCGGTCAATTTAAAACGTGTCTGCGTTGTGCCTAGTTTACGCAATTATTGAGAGGAAAGTGTTCTGTGTTTTCACTGAGGCAACAACAAGATGCGCCAAGACATGCGCATCTCCATAACCTCAGCGTATGTGAACTATAAGTGCTACGGCGACAACGACAACAATAACCCGCACAGGCAGTGACTTAACTGCAGTTTCGTGAGGCTGCATTTGTGTCGTCGTGCGTTAACATCAAATCAACGCGGTTTGACACAGCTGATGTGTTATTGCAATGTATCAAGCGGAAGAAAATGCATCACGTGCGCTAAACGGTAGCAACGCAAGCAAGTGTATCGCCTGCGTTTCTATCTTCTCGATACCCTTGCTTTTCCACCATGGTAAAACGTAGGGGTTTTGATATGCACTGTAGATGGTGCAGTGATTTATGGTATTGCAACATTCCTGGCCATAATCAGGACAATTGGCGTGATTGACATTTCGATCTTAAGTTGCTGTCCTTCTCTCCAGTTGTAAGCTTCAGTGTGCATCGTGAACTGATCGAGCAGCTCAATCACGCGGTGCACAGTGTGGTCACAATTTCGTTGCGCCTACACACATGCATACTTTACGCCTTTCCACTCCAATTGCATGGTCTGCTGTTCATCGTCGCCCTGGCCGTCTTAGTGTTTCCGGGGTCGTGGCGATCTTTACCTGTGTCGATTGCATGATGTCGTTGCGTAGATAGTTGGAAAATGTCAGATCTGCGAATAGTGCAAGCGACACATTATTTGACCACGAATATTTAACCCGATGTGTTTGAGCGTAGTCGATGCGATATTTATTGCCGAAAGATCAATTTTTATGGACAATTTATACTTAAATTTCATGTATCAGTTGACATCAAGTGAAGTCGGAAAGATGTTCATATTTCTTCGATTGCGGATCTGATACGCGCGGTTTCAACATGTTCAACTACATGTTTAATATATTTAGTATTGCGCATTTATGTATATAATGGGTATCTCTCCTTAAACATGCACTATCCACACATTTCTAGTATGCTATAAGGATGATGCACTGAAAAGAGGTTGTACGCGGGTTGTATTTTCTTGCTTGAAGGTATCAAGTAACCTCAGCTACAAGGTCGCTCTTGATTTTTCTTACACAATTCGTGTTTGAAATGCCATGGGATATCGACTTCAGTCAGCAATCTCGATTCATTTCCACAAAGATTAAATTACAAATACATATCTTAAAATTGAAATTGCTCAGCTGAGACAAACACGTATGTTGTGAATGATGCTTGACAGCGTATGTTGCTACTTACCGTTTGCGGTCTAGCCCTGAAGCAAAAATTTGCACTTGCTAAGCGTTAGTTAACTTGTATATGTATTTCGCCATCATCTCAAAAAAGTTGGCGCAAATCGGAGTTTTTCTACTGGCATTATTTGCTAAAGTTGAGTGGAATGAGCCCAAAACGATGTGCAGATCTTGCATCATTCATTTTGATACAGAATTGAATGTGGGTTGCGACAGTTATGCATGGATGAAGTTGTAAATCTATTATACGTTTCTAAATCACACGTACACCAGCAAAGTACAGCAACATTTTAGTAATACGAAGTACTGTCGACCCGACATTTCCCTTTGCAATGCGGTATATCGCGAAGTACACAATTTTCTCCCAGTTGGTGATTGACTCAGACGTATGTAACGAATGATTACATCACCAATTTCTTAGTCCAAAGTGTATTCTATAAGACGCAATATATGTAATGTAGTGCCTTGGTACTTGTATAGTCGTTCTTACACTTTTCGGTTTGATTTAAATGCTCAGTAGAATTTATCTTCATCTCTCGCAGCTATCTCAGCACCAAATCACTCAGCTCCAGGATTTGTGCCCGATGCACTTGATCGGCTTGTTCTGGTATATGTCCCCTAGTTACTAGGTTAAATATGCTGTTGGGTTGACACACCAAGAAAAACTATCATTTTGATCTGTCTTGTTTTACAAAATAGATGAAATGAATGCCATCACTCCCAAACGTACAAAGACGTATAGCAGAGTGCCGTCAACACAGGAGAAGAGAAAACATTTGGCGTGTTAATATCACTCACGGCAGTTACGTATTATCATGTTATTTGATGTTATTGAGTTAAAATTTCGAATTTCGTAATAATTTGCACACCAAAACAACTTTCAAAACGAACTTGTGCTTGCAGTACCAGAATAAGTACATTTGTAGTGGGATACATATTACACATTTCAATTACATTTAATATATTTGTCAAGAACATTGTCATGTAGAGTACTGTACTTGAATTTGTTTGTCGTTTCGCTTTTCACTCTCCTACTGCAAATGTACTTCAAATTGGCATTATATAGCAGATGCACAACTAAGAGCTTGTACGCAAAGGTTTCCAGTTGAAACAAATGCAAGCTCGCACGTTTTTTCTGATTTCCAATTGAACTTACTCTTCAAAAGTGGGTCACATCACACAAATCTTGAACTTCGGCATCCTTTAATTGATATAATTAATATTTTTAGCTAAGACAATCAATCACGTTGTGAATGAGGCTAGACAGGTATATGCGCGCTACCGTTTGCGGTCCAGTCTGGCGAAGCGAGCAGGAATGGCTAGTTTATATAATGTTATAGGAATGTGTTTACTGATATTCGTTACAGTACTGTATTTTCTTACTTAATTTTATGCTTTGCTATTTTTACACAGTCGCGATCCTATACAGTTCTGTATTTTTGGTATTACTATTTTACTTTTGACCTATGTTTATAATATATATATGTCATTTAATATTAGGGACGTGATCATGACAATCATTACGATTGGCTTTTCGATTTCCTAATCCGTATCTTGAAGTAGCCTCAGCACCACGAACACAAACTCGACAAGAGCAGCGCAACCGCCATGACTTCGCGGAGCTCACTTTACTTCTTTCCCAGCGACCACGGTAGCAGCCGACACGATGTGGTCGAACAAGAAAGGCGAGTCGCGCGGTCTTTTGCCGGGCCGCACGACGCTCGGACCGCTACTGCTCATGAGCACGACCCCGGTCGTCGCAGTGCTGTTGACGCACTTGTTTGTCGTCCATCGCGGGTCACTGCAGTCGATGGTTCACGCGCGCGAGTCGCTGTCCGAGATCTGGCCCAGTCCATTCGACGCGACTGCGTGGAAGCTCATTGGCACGTTCCTCGGCACACAGCTGCTGCTCATGCGCGTCGTACCGGGCAAGACGTCGTTCGGACCTGTGACACCCGGTGGGAACACGCCGCAGTACAAGAGCAACGGATTCCAGTGTTTCTGCTTGTCGTTAACGCTGTTCTTCACTGGCGCGTTCTACTTGGACCTGTACAACGGTGGCGTCGTGTACGATCACTTGCCCCACATCATCTCGGCCATGAACGTCTTGAGCTACGGTCTGTGTGCTGGTCTGTACATAAAAGGACGGTTCCTCTCGCCCAGTTCAAGTGACTTTGGCGTCTCGGGGAATCCGATCTTTGATTTCTACTGGGGCATTGAGCTCTACCCGCGCGTCTGCGGGTGGGACATGAAATTGTTTACCAACTGCCGTGGCGGCATGATGTTCTGGGCCATTGCGATCGTCTCGTACGCGTGTAAACAGCACGAACTGTTTGGTCGCGTGAGTGACTCGATGCTCGTGTGCGTTGCGTTGCAGCTCGTGTACATTGCGAAGTTCTTTTGGTGGGAAGCTGGCTACATGCGCAGCATCGACATCATGCACGACCGCGCAGGTTACTACCTCTGCTGGGGCTGCCTCGTGTGGGTCCCATCGGTCTATACGTCGGTTGCAATGTACCTCGTCCAGAATCCGATTGCGTTGGGCACGACACGCGCTTTCGCAATTGCACTGACCGGCGTGCTCATGGGTACGGCGATTCAGATGTCCTATAGTAGGTATTTTTCTATATTCGACAACATTCCTAACATAGGTACTATCCTGTTTCATTTCTAGTCTACATCAACTTTGCAGCAGATCGACAGCGGCAGCGCTTTCGTGAACAACATGGCAAGTGCACTGTGTGGAATCGACCGCCGCAGTTTATCGTTGCGTCGTACGTGACCGAGACCCACGAGCGCAAGCAGAGTCTGCTGTTGACGAACGGCTGGTGGGGCCTGTCGCGCCACTTTCACTACGTCCCAGAGATCTTGGCGTCGCTCTGTTGGACGCTCCCCGTCGGCGCAACGAGCGCAGTGCCGTACTTTTACGTCGTCTACTTGACGATCTTGCTCTTGGACCGTGCGTTTCGGGACGACGCCCGTTGTGCGCACAAGTACGCGACTGACTGGCCGAAATATTGCGAGCGTGTGCCGAATCTGATCCTGCCCAAGCTGTTTTGAGTAAGTAGCGAAGAGTAGAGAGTGCGTGAATGAGCACAGACACTGAAACTGGCTCTATTGGATTGTCAATATGAACGTGTGATTGACATTTGGATGCAATGTGTAAAAATCATTGTCCTATATTAGGGTCAATGTACTATCAATCTTAGGAGATGTACATTTAAATATCGGTACTGTAGTCGATCCATTTGAAGTCACAATTTTCAAACTAGATATCGCAACAACAGCATTGTGCCTACATTAGAGACATCGTCTGTATTCGTCTATTCTATGCACTATCTCTAGACAACAGCTGCTGTGCGAATTGATACAGCAGAATACTAAACGCAAACACACCAAACACAAGGACGCTGTACGCATAGCGCGCGTCACTGAATCGTCCGGAATAGACCGTCGGCGCTGGAAACTCGCGCTGCGCAGCCAACTGCAAGAGCGCAGGCGCAAAGAACGCGACGTAGACGCCAGCCATACCACTAAACTGGAGCGTAATTGACAAATCCGTCACGACGACCGATACCACGAGCGGTGGGACGCACGCGACGATGCGACACGCGACTTTCCATGCATTTTTGCGCTGTGCAGTGCGGCGCCAGCGCAGCGGAACGACTGCCGCCATGTTGTCGCCGAGCGTGACGGCGATCAGTGGGTAGACGCTCAGCGTATCGAGCGCTGGGAACACGACGACGAGCGTCGACATTGCTTGTGCCCACAGCGGCAACTGCGAAGGAGACGACGCGAGGCCCCACGTAAAGTCCGCCCAGTTGAGATTCACGCTCGTGGCCGTGCGGGCGCCAAAGTACAGCGCACAGATCGTACCGAGCGCCATGTAAAACAGCAGCGTCGTCCCGAGCGTCGCGCTAAACACGGTGGAGGCGCGGCGCTGGTTTGCGGCCGCCGCTCCCAATGGCGCCAAGAGCCCGGGGACCGAGTGCTGGAACAGTTGCGAGAACACGCCAGTGCTGAACATGACGCCAAACCCTGAGAGGTCGGCACATGCGAGTGTACTAATATACGGCGGCTGTCCTAAAATAGGAGTGGGTTCCAACGCCAAGCCACTGTCGAATGGATCGTTGTAAATAGCAAACAGTGCGCTTGCGATCATGATCCATAGCGCCACGAAGCGCACGACTGACATGAGCAACTGGACGTGGATCTGTTCCGTCAAGTCAGACAGCGACAGTGGGACGACGATCGTTGCAAAGAGCGCAGCTGCGTGGAGACTCGTGATGTGGACGCCTGCGACTGTTGTGACTTGCGTGAGGAAGCTATTGACAAACACTTGCGAGTACCCGAGGAGGCCGCCGTACATGAGCCCGAGGAGCGCGAGTTGATACAGACGCGAGGCGACGGGACCGAGGAACCGCTCGCAGAGCTGTGTGACTTCCGGAAAGTCATCGATCACACGCTGTTGTTGTTGTTGCTGTTGTTGTTGTTGCGACCGTATGGGACTCGATCGGCTGCTGCTGTTGCTATTGCGACTGCTGTGCTTGCTATGTACGAGAAGCAGCAGCGACGTTGATTCGGTGGCAGCTGCTGTTGCAGCAAACGCTTCACGCGCTCGGGCGACGGTCTCGGAGACCCACATGACGGTCATGTACGAGATGAGTGTCACAAGGATGATCAGGAGGTTGCTGAGCACGAGACCAGCGCGGTAGAATGCGTATGGGATCCCCAGTGACCCGACACCGAGGATGTAGTTGACAGTGAATGCGTACGCGACGAGTGGCGAGTATTGTGTAGCAGGTGCGTCCAATGTGCTGTCGATGTCGCCTGCTGCAGTTGCGGCTGCAGTGTGCGGCAGGGATCGTGGTGAAGATGAGAGCGGTCCGAGCGCGAACGACAGCTTGCGGTGCATCAAGCGGTGCGCATTGCGCGACGACCGCGTCTCGCCATAATCCTCCCACCGCCCTTCCTCTTCGCCGTGATTGTCGTACACGGCGCTCCAGTCCATTGTACGAGCTGCACGTGCTGTGCGTGTCGTGCGCGTGTGCTAGCAGGTATGAGGGAGGATGAAGCGCGCGAGAGAGTGCTGTAGCAGGTGCACACGCTGCTGCCTGTTCCTGCTGATGACCTGCGTGTGTGGCCACTGATCTCACCACGTCACAACAGTTGCTCTGTTTCTTTGCTCTCTTTTTTGCACTTGATTGCGAAACATGCAGCCTGATAAATTGTGATACTTTCCGTTCTTGCAAGTATTTGTATGACACCTGTTTAGTTGGGTCGACATGCGTCACTAAACTTGTCTAGCTACACGGCGACGCCTCGAGGAAGGCCTCCCCGACACAGTCAGAGCATAAGGCTCAAGACTGAGAGTTCTTCATATAGATGTTCACTGCTGCGTTGAT
>JAADXH010001314.1:0-11945 GCA_023337595.1 Globisporangium camurandrum | reverse complement strand
CACACGTTTACGTCACCACACGGACGCTCGATCGCGTTGCGTTGTAGGCGCATAGCTACAAGAATCCACTCAAGCAATACAAAAGAGGCACTTGGATGGGTATACAGTGTGTCTATTGAGCCAATCGCATGTTGTTGTCGTGCTGCAACAATCGATCCATCGCTACGTCTCTATGGCTTCTGAACCGCAGCAAGCTGCTGCTTGATGTAGTGTAGCAGCACGGCTGCTGGTCGCTCTTCGTAGCCCTTGAGCGTCTCGTGGCTCGAAAGCACTTGGTCGCCGTTCAGGCGGTTCAAGAGCGTCACGCACACGACTGCAACGGGGATCTGGAGCTTGTAGCAGAACGCCGCGAAGCCGCGTGCTTCCATCTCAATGTTCTTCACGCCATGGTCCGCGCAGTGCTGCAAGAACGCGAGCTTGTCGTCCGCCGTGTACTCGCACACGGCACCGTCCAAGCGGCCTTGTCCTTCGTAAAAGTCGTCGCACGTGAGCGTCTTGCCAACGGCGAATGGCAGTGCGAGGTCCGTCGCCGCTTGCGCAATGCCGTCAACGACTGATTTCGTGCAGATCGACGGACGGCGCTGGACGTCGCCGAGGACTGCGACTTCGTGGACCGACTCCATCTTGTTGTTCACGCCTTCGGACGTCACGACGACGGTCCCGCCTTCGACGCCGACGCCGCCGCTCGTGCCCATGCGAATGTACGTCGTGTTGTGTGCACCAGCGTACTCGAGGAGCTTCGTGACTTCGTGGAGCAGGATCGAGACTGACGGCATGCCCATACCGTGGTTCGCAATCAGCACTGGGCCGACCTTGAACAGCACGTAGCGGGCCGTCGATCCGATCGGCGTGAGCGCATAGCCGTATGGCGTCGGGATCTCCAGTGCGTCTGCGACGCTCTGAGCGAACTGCGTCATGCGGTCGGCGCTGCCGCCCGTGACGAAGAACTTGACGTCGCCAAAGACGTCGGCGACGCGCTGCTTCTCGTCGCTCGAGCACGTGAGGCCGATGTGGAAGAGCACGTCGTTGTGCATGGCGCGGAGGTGGCTGTTGCGCACGTGGTGGAACGGTGCTGCGTCGGCGGTCATGGTGAGGATGATATCGGTGTGGGTGTGAAGCGTGGACGGCGACGTGGAGGGTCGAGGGTGAATGTGACGCACGTGGCGAAATCGAAAGTGAGCGATGCTGTGGCGAAGAGCGGATCGGCGCCGACCAGGACAAGAGGACAAGAGGACGAGAAGTAGAGAGCGGCGATGTTTGCTATTCCTGTTTTGATGTGCATGCGATCGAGCAGCGCACAAGGACACGAGGCATTTTTGACACGCTCATGGGTTTGCATTCAGGTGATTGACACACAAGTTCAAGCGCATTCAGCCATTCATGTGATTGCCTGTCATGCATTCAGTTCGACTTTGTTGCTGTCGCAGGTTTGCAATCACTTGACGAATTCGTGTAAAGTGCGACTCAATCGCACTTAGTCAAGATCCAGCGAAATTCGCACTTTGCATGCCATGACATGTCCTGCACCAGCAGCAGCAGCCAAACTGGATAGCAATTACAAGTAAGTCAACACACAACATCGCCCATGCCAAAGTCACGTACCATAATGATATGGATGTGAGTGGGGCACCGCAGTAGTGCGGCAGTCATTCACGAAAGCATGATCGCTAACAGAACTGCTGACGCGATTACTGTACTGTAGGGTCTGTAGGGTGAAGCGTGAGAGAGTTCGAAATCGGTAGATATAGAGAATCTGGTAGTGTGACTTCGACGATCTGTATGCTTACGACCACCTATCGAATGGCAGCGCATATTAGGATGCGATTGAGATACAGCGCGCATGTTCGAGTCGTGGGCAACTATCTACCTATTGCAACGATGCTAACCACAGTCACATCGATTGCATCCTCGTAGGACTCATCAACAGCAATTTGTCGCTCCCGTAGCAATGTGCGCCGTGTTGTCTGAACCCACGCAAAACTGGCTTGTGCGATTTGACTCCTATATATTTCGGTGTATAGCTCTATTTAGAAGGACAGTTCGCATATTGCATAAAATAAATCTACACGTAATAATATCGAATTTTTATCTCGATGTTGAGGCTCGTCGGTGAGCACAACCGCAAGACTAACCACCCTACAGTACTGTCGGAAGCAGCAACAACACGCAGCCAAATAGACTCAGCAAACATTGCTCTCGATAATCAACGACTGAGCCCACATACCGTGCTCGAGTAACGTCTAGCGCTCATTTACTGTATGGAAGTAAATGATACATCAAATATTTCTATTTTATTTCTACCCCGAATTTGTTTAATTCAAAATTGAAGTTGAGGCGTTGTGAAGTGTGCTGAAAAAAACAAGCGATAAAGCGATCACGAAGCTGGCAACGCTTCGAGACACACCGACGACTGACACCACGCGCAAGCGCGCACAGCTCGATCGATCGGCGAATTCGACAGCACCTCACAGCAGCGCTACAGAGCAACGTAACACGATGGGCGCTGCTGCGTCCAAGGAACGCAAGTTCTTCCGCCCATGTACGTCGCTTTGCTTGTTCAGGTTTATCATTTGCGGCGATTCAACATGCGCAAGAGGGGGCTCGTGCTGCGCACTATGCACTCGTTTGTGCTTGTACACGCACACTCATTGCTATTGTACATGCTTCTATGTAGTCGACGCAGGGGAGTTCACTGTCGCGTGGCTGACGTTCAAAGTGCGTAACGCCATCGCGCTTCCGTATGCTCGACGCGCGCCATGCGCACACACTCGCATGCTTTCACTTACAACCAATATATCTGTATACACAGGGCGACGCCAGCGAAGACGATGCACATCGCCTCGTTGCACGCAAAGACGGATTGCTGTCGTCCAAGCTCTTGCGCGGGCTCTTTGGCGGTGCGTCTCCGTCTGTTCTCTCTACTACTGTATACATAGGAAACAACTGACGCGTCTGCTACTGTTCAATGCATTATCACCACAGACGCAACGATGAAGTGCATTGCGCAGTCGCCAGGCGATAGTGTGACGAAAGAAGCGTTCGTGTGTCTCCTCGCACTATGCTACGTGTGCGTCACCACACTGGCTTCTCTCGCACACTGGCTCTTTGGTGCTCTGACTGTACGTATGAAGCACAACTGACGTGACTTCATGATATGCATTGCTAGTGGGAATACGGAAGATCGCATCAGTTACGTGTTTACGATGTACGCGATCATGATGGACGCAACCGAACGGTGCGTTTGTCGCTCTCTCTCTCTCTCTCTCTCTCTCTCTTTCTCTCTCTCTCTTTCTCTCTCTCTCTCTCTCTGTCAATAGCGTCTCTCTGGGTGTAGACTGCACAGTCGATTGTGCTGCTCTTACTGACTGTATGAACTGCCTCCATAGTGACGATGGCGCAATGAACGAGAGCGACTATTTGTATTTGCTCAAGCATTTGGAGACGAGCGAACACCACGTCCCAAACGTTCGTTTGTTTATTCTGCAGGCGCTGGTCTATCTCTACACACATCGACTGACGGCTCTACTCTCTCTCACTCTCTCTCTCTCTCTCTTGCATCCTAGAAATTCTACGCAGCGTTTGCAGAGTGTCACGTCGCATCACCAAACGGCGTCCTCACAAACGCACAGTTTGTCGAGTGGCTCCGACACTTTCCACCCCTCATGGCTGTACGTTTGACAGTCGACCCATCTGCACTGACTCTCTCTGACGGACTCTGGCGCTCTCAACGACAGTTTGTGGCAAGCGTCTTGCCGCCGTCGCCACTGCCGTCGAGTCCGCGTCTGTCGATCCGCCCAAGCGACGACTTGCGACCCAATGTGTACGCTTCTCTCTCTCTCTCTCTCTCATTCGCTCATTCTCTCTCACCTACAAACACACACACACACACACACACACAGTGACGCATTGAACCACAGTCCGTCGTGTCGCAGCGACAACCTCCGCGTCAGTAGCGCAAGTGGCGGCAACGACACCACTACCAACTCCAACAATTCCACCCACAGCAACAGCAATCACCCTCGCTTCAGTAGTTCGTTTGACTTTCTGGGTGGCGAAGACAGCGGCGACGACGACAGTGGCGACGAACTGTACGACTCGGACCAGATCGACGAGAGCTACAACGACGACGATCTGGACGACGAGCATGACGCTGCTGCTGCTACAGCTGCTGCTGCTACAGCTGCGGCAGCGACAGCTTCCAGTAGTGCAGCGCCACCGACGCCACTGTCAACGGCATCGAACGACCGTGGCTTTAGCCGTACAGCCCCCTCAACCTCCACAGCGATGCGATCGTCCCGCAATGTCCAGAAACTCAGTCGGAACATTGGGAAAGCCGTCGGTGGTGGCATCTCGAAAGTTGGACGGAGTTTACTGCATGTCGGCAAGTCCCAAGTGACGCACCACGCGACCACTGGGTCACTTGGCGCTTCGTCTTTTGCAGCAGTGCCGCCTCCAACGACAAAAGTGAATAGCGCGCCAACGACCGACAATGTCCAGGATCCATTGACAGCGACAGCAACGCTCTTGGCAGCTGGTTATGCGTTCTCGTCCGAATCGCAGACGAGCAAGACGCACGTGTGTGGCTACGTTCATAAAGTAAGCGACGGCAAGTGGACGAAACGCTCGTGGCACCGTCGGTGGTTTGTCTTGGACAAACAGACGGGCATTCTATCGTATTATCGTCACAACCCAGCAAATTTGTTGGCTGCTGCGCCACACGGCAACATTGTCCACATGGACGACAGCGCAGACGATACAAACGGCCAGGACGACAGTATTGACAGTGTAGACGGGTTGTCAATGAACGACCAACAACAACAATCGACAGTCGCCAGCAGCAGTCACGAAGAGACGGACGCTACTTTAATCGACACTCCACAGCCTCAACAACAGCCTCTCCCTCCTACACAACAGAGCCAACAGCACCACCACGTGTTGTATTTGTGTACGAGCCATCCGTGGTACCGGGGTGAGTTGGATCTGAATGTCGAAAACGTCTCGCTGTTGTTTGAAAAAACGTTGGCAAAGAACGCACCGACGCGCTTTTTCTTCCAAGTCTCGACGCTCGCGCTCCAGGAAATCGACTCGAAGCGCAGCGGCGTTCAGTACAAAGTGCGTCTCTCTGGCTCTCTATCTCTCAGGCGCTCTCTGGCTCTCTGTCTGTTGGTATATAAACTGACGCACTGGACTCTCATGCAGTTGTGTGCAGACAACGAGAGTGACTTTGATCTCTGGACGCACGCAATTGCGATCGCTATCAACCGAAAACACGCACAGACGGCAGCAACAACGGCCAGTGGTGCGTCTTGTTTAATCGCTCTCACCTCACTCTCCTTCGCTGTCTAACGTGTCTCCTGTCGTCTGTGCATTCTCCTCGATTAGCTGCGCCCGTGCTGTCGCACCAGCAACTCTATCGCCAACGACTGTTGATTGAACAACAGCAGGAACAGGAACAACAAGCGCACGCCAACACAGCAGTGATCACCCCAACGGCGTCAACGTCAGCGTCCATTACAGGCGCAGACAGCGAGCGCGTCGCTGCTTCTCATTCAACAGCCGCCAGCTCCATTCAGGCGTCCCCACCGCCCAATACCACAACCGCGTCATCTCCTACACCAGCGACTCTCCCGCTGCCTGTGCATAACAAGCCAGCGCTGCCGCCACGGATCGTCACAAGCCACCTACCACCACTACCTCCAACTGCAGCCACTCGCTCGCCATGGAGCCTTAACATTACAATCCATGGCGCCAAGCAGTGTCTCATACTCGGCGTCGTCGTCAACATCGTTGCAATGAAATGCTTGGCGAACGAACACGACGTCGTGCGCAAGTTTGTCGTCTGTGTCGTCGTCACAATCGCGTACGTTGCGAGTGTCTACAACCCGCAATCGCCCTCGCGGCTCATTGGCGCGTCTACGGCGATCCGAACAGGCAGCAGCAGCATTAGCAGCAGTCGCGAAGTTGGTGCCAAGATCGACGCAGTAGCAGCGTCCATCGTAGCAGACGCAGCGCAGTGCGTCGACCCCACAACGTGTTGCGTCCATCGCGTTCCGCTCACGACGACAACAGCGATTGATGCGATCGATCCAAGCGCCAGTGGCGCCTCCACTCTCGTCATGGATCCATCAGGCAGCAGTCACGCAACAGCTGCGACGTTTGCACTCGGGAGTTCGATGACGCAGACGCACATGGAAGCAAGTGGTCGATCGACGAACGTTCCGCATTCGTTTGCAGCTGCACGGGGCGAATCGTTTGCAGTTCGGAGTCTCGACTACAAGAAGACGCGACGGAAACAGGTGCGCGTTCGTCTCTCTCTCTCTTCCTTTCTCTCTCTTCCTGTATACCTGACCTGACTCTACGCATCGATCAATGGCTCGTGTATACAACTCCGCTAGGCGTCGCAACCGGCGCTCTTCGAGTTTCTTGGCTGCGATTTGATCCGCACAAACACGAAAGTCGACTTGATCACACAACGCGTCGTTCTACCGGACGACGTGGCGACTGCGACGCTGTTTGTGCTCAACGCGCAGCTGCCAGCGTACGCACCGAGTGTCTGGGGCGACGCAAGTAGCAACGGCCCAGGCTTTAGCCTCGTACTGTACTGGAAGATCCCTGCCAGTGTCCTCGACGTACGTGGTAGTCGCTTTCTCGCTCTCACTCTTTTCTCTCTCAATCTAACTATCTTTCTCTTTCTCTCTCTCTCTTTCTCTTTCTCTCTCTCTCTCTCTTTCACTCTCTCTCACCCTTTTTTCTCTCTCTCTTCCGTTTTTTATTGCTGTAGGCGCTGGCAGGCGATCCACAATCGCCAGCGCTCCGGCTCTTGCAGCGGTTCCTCCGCGCTGACGCTACAGCATCAGATGTGTCCGCAATCACCGACCGGTTCAAAGTCATTGCGCAAGTCACGAACCAGGACGAGTGTGGCGTCACGGGCGTCGGGAAGAAGCTGCTGGCGAGCCACAATGCGACGCCCGTGCTCACACGGCCGCAGCATCGGATCTACCACGTTGGCACCAATGCGACCGAAGTCGTCGTCGACGTGCACGCGTTCTCGTACATTGCGCGTCGGGGGATCCACTTGCTGCTGGACAAGACGTCGCGGCTGGTGATCGACATTGGGTTCGTGTTGCAGGGCGAGACGGACGACGAGTTGCCGGAACAGATCTTGGGCTGCTGTCGACTGGACCATGCAGACGTGGCGCACGCGATGGACCTGCCGCAGTAGTTGATAGATATTGTAGGAGGAAGAGAAGAGAGAGAGAAGAGAGAGAGTACCAGTCTTGTAAACGCAAGATCACGTCAATCAACACCAGCATGGTCGCTCACAAACAGAAAACAGAAAGACAAGTAAATTGAGTCGATTTATGATTGTATTAGTGCGTCTACAACATCTACTTGCATACGTTACGGTAAGTCTACGTGCTCACTTTCAAGCACAAAAATCACACATGACAAAATCGAAAAAAGCGACATGGCGAGTGGTCAGAAAACCTGGTTGTACATCACACTTGGAAATCAGACCCGAAAGATGATTAATTGATAGGTAGTCATCAGTCCACTCGCTCCTGCTTTTGCACAATGCAGACAAACGCAGACACATACACAAATAGATGCGCGAATGCTCAGAGAATACTTCTCGTCAACAGGGCTACTACCCCCTGGATCAGAAACTCTAGTTTGAAAATGAAAGTTTGGATCGTCATTGCATACGGCGGGAAAGAGAAACGCACACAGACATGAAGAGATAGAGAGCAGACACACGCATGTAGAGATGCAGACGCAGACAAACAGATCGCCGCGCACTGTTGGACGTGAGGAGCGCTGACTGCATCACGACTGCTCGGCTGCACGCAGTACGACGTAGATGTACAGCATCGCGCTACGCAGGACGTTGCGGGATGACGATGAGCTGTTCCTGTGTCTGTTTGCTGCTGCTGCCTGCTGCGGCCTAGGTGACTCGGTGACTCAAGCAAGTGCTGCTGCCTGCTGCCTCGAGCAAGTGCTGCTGCCTCGGTGACTCGAGCAAGTGCTGCTGTGGAGATTGTGCGCTGGAGCGGCTGATTGCAAATGTCGATATGATCGTTGGTTTCAGCAGAGGCAATTTGTTTTGCTTTCTCGACCAGTCGTTTTTCCTATCAAATCGTATCTGACTAATTGCATATGCAGCAGTACACACTGCACGTTTGTATTGACATACCAAAAATACGATTGTCGAATTTGCCCCAGTAACATGATTGATCTAGTTAAAGAGGTGCAAAGTCAGCATCACTTAACTCGTCAACGTGCAGGAGCGGCCATCTATCGTCTTCGTGCATGGTTTACGTATCATTGGACTTCATCCCCACATGCACAAGCAGCGATCGAGTGAGCGCGTGCACTGCAGTCTACTGTACTTCCTCCGTCCTTGTCTTCGTAGCTCATGGTATGCGTATAGAAAGAACAAGCACCTGCAAATGATGTCGGGTCGTCTATTTCGAGGTTGTCGATACGCGTGACAACATTTACTCCCGCGAGCGGCACAATGGCACAGCAACATGGCTTCTCTGGTGGCTTCTTCCTTCCAGCACAGCGCTCCGTGCATTGCAAAGGCGGCTTCTTTGCAACCGACGCAACATCGATACAGCGCTTGCCACCGCCGACACACCCACATAAACTAAAGCAGCAACAGCAACGGCACGTGCTGGACGCGTCTCGTTATCAGTACGACCTAGACGACATTGTGCACGACGATGAGCTGTTTCCAGCTACCAGTAGTGATAGCAACACAACCTCCTCAAGCACAAACAACATACGACGAACGACCTCGAGTAGGAAGAAGGAACCCACGAACCAGCAATCATCGCGCTTTGGTCGCCCGCGCCACGAACAGGTGCGATTCACTGACGACGCAGTTGAGCAAGCAGATGTTGCTTGCTCTCTTTCAGACCTACCGACTTGACTCTTCTCTCTCTTTATAGCAGCTGTCAACCACAACAGACCACAGGAAGAAAACAGCAGCAATAACGAACAGCAATGCGACTCGCATGTTCATCCCAGGCAGTCAGCGCGACTACAACAACAATAACAATAACAATAACAACGCAGCAAGAGCAACGCGTGCGCCACCAAACGACGTCAACCTCAAGTTTGCAGTGCGTTTATCCGCTCTCTTCTGTCGACTGCTTACTGCAGCTGATCGTTTGTCTATTGCTGTCTGTAGCTCGCAATGTACGAGCTGAATCAGATCAAGAGCGAATACGAACGCACGCAGCGGTGCGTCAGTTGACAGAGAACTAGTGTGTTGGATGAACGACGTTACTGACATGGACGCCGTCATTGTGTTCGACGGTCATCAGTCAGAGCTCAGCGCCAGCGGTTGGAGAGAAGACGGCGCTGGATCTACCGTCAGCAACATCCAATCGACCAGCGTCGGTGCTGCTGACGAACCGATCCGACGATCGAGTACAGTCTCGTTCGAACAGCGCTCCTTCACAGGCGTCAGCACCTATAGTCGCTATTGTTACGGATGCTCCTATTGCGACTGCATCGACCGACGCTCGGGACCTCAATTCCCCACGTCAGCGGCTCGAGGTCGCAGAGATGGTCATGCGCAAGTTGTATCGGAAGAATTTACAGACCGAAGAGCGCGTTGCTGCGTTGGTAAGCGAGAACGCAGCGCTCGTGCTGCGCGTCCAGACGCTCGAGCGACAGGCGACTAGCGGTCGTAGGGACAATAGCAATCACAGCAGTAGGAACCAACTGGACGATGCTAACGACAAGGAGCAACAGGCGTCTGCACCAGCAGCACCTTGTGCAACCTGCGAGCGTCGCAACCAAGCGACTGCAGCTACAATGCCATTGCCGTTGACAGTCACCTCGAACGTCCTGATCCCCCACGTCGAGCAGCAGCAGCTCGAGTACTTGCGGCACCTCGCAGCCGAACAGGACAGGACGATAGCGACACTGAAGCATCGGATCGAGGAGTTGTCTCTACAACTCACACGCGCTTCTCCTTCTTCGTCACATCCACACAAAGTTACAGCCACTTCGACAACTCCACGTCGTTTTGCAGCAGTGAATCGCCTCCAAACAAAACTACAGGACGCACGGACCGAGTCGGCGCGCCAAACGAAGAGCTACAAGCAACTGAAGCGCGACTTTCAGCAGCTCTTGTCGCTCAAGACGACAACGTTGTGTGACAACAACGCAACGCAGCTACCTGCGAGTGCGCGAGAGCTCGTGCAACTCATGGAACGCCAGCTCGCAATGCTCGCGCGCGAACACGCGACGCACGTGTCGCTCTACAATGCGCAGCTCTATGACGTCGAGCAGCAGACGTGTGCGTCGTTCGTGCAGCAGCGGTTGATGGAATCCGAGGTTGAACGCATTGCGCGCGACGTACAACAGCGCGACGACGTCGACGTGCGGATCGAGCAGTGTCTCGTGGGCGTGTTTGAGCGCTTGCGACAGGTCGAGACCGAGAATGCGCTCCTACGGACGGTGCCAAACGGTCCCGAGGACGAGGTGTGAACTCGACGGCGCCTGCAAGCTGAGCAAGCGCTAGTGTTGTCCACGCAGTTGTTGTTGTCAAGCGCCAAAAGCTGTCGATAATATGCAATTATGGACATGTATCGCAATCACGTCGAAAGAGAGAAAATCGAAATTTCATTTCACTTGATTAACGTATGCAGCCCATTCTCACTGCTGCAGCTCGGTTGTCCAAATGAGAGGCGCGGAGTTTTCGACAGTTACGACATCCTGTGCTTCGTCCACGTGGTTCGAACTGCTTAAGAGCCCGCCAAAGTGCGTGGCTTGCTGCTGCAAGTTCCACTTCAACCCACTCGTCGTCGTCTCGTGACACGCGCCAGCGATTGGAATGAGCCCGCACGTTCGTGTTTCGAACGCAAAGTTTGGCTCCAGGACGTGGCGATAGCCCGGGAGGAGCAACCGCGCAGTCGTGTCGTCCGACAACAGCACGATGTCGGCAAACGTGTCGTGCCACCGGAACAGCGCGTTGATGTTCTGCATCTCCTGGTCGAACCGACCGCCCATGGCGCCAAAGATCACGACCGTAAACTTGGTGTCGTGATTACAATCCGATTGTTGCACGTCGGCAATGTGCGCGAGGCACTTGTCGAGGTCGTTCGAGTGTTGATCTGCGTCGTGGATCACCTGCGTGCCGCGGGCGGTGTAGAACGCACGCACGTCGTCCCGGAGCGAGTCGAGGTCGCCTTTGATGCACTGCGGTGCGGCCACAACGTCTTGTGCGTCGACCTTGACGCTGCGGTCAAACAACCGGTTCGCGCCGCCATCGGCGCACATGGTGACTTGTGCGCTGCTCCAGAGCGTCCAGAACAGCTCCGACGCGTGGATCGGCGGTGCGTGTGGCCCAATGTGCGTGCGCACGCGCCACGCGCTGTGTGGTGCGTTCAGCAGCAGCACTGCGAGGCGCGGGACGCCAGCGTCGCGGAACTGCACAGGGTCGCTCCAGAACAGGTTCGAGTGCACCTTGGTCGGCAGTGGTGGTGGCGTCGTCATTGTGTGCAGTCGTATAGACGAGAGTGGAGCGAGCCGCGAACGTGACGCGAGAGTCGAGCAACCGTGACGACGAGCGTGTTGCCAATGTTGAATGCTCGCGATCCAACAAGTCCGCATTTGCTTTGTCAAAAAACGCAAATATTGTAACGGTACTGTAGAAGCAGATACCGGTACCGTAATTCAAAGTTCTGTTCAGTATCTTAACGTCTCGACCATTTCGACACACTCGCATTGCTTACAAATCGAAGAATGCCAACAGCACAATAAATACAAGTTTGACAAATGCTGCTACGACAACAACATGCGATTGGCTCAATAGACACACTGTATACCCATCCAAGTGCCTCTTTTGTATTGCTTGAGTGGATTCTTGTAGCTATGCGCCTACAACGCAACGCGATCGAGCGTCCGTGTGGTGACGTAAACGTGTG
>JAADXH010001313.1:0-11953 GCA_023337595.1 Globisporangium camurandrum | reverse complement strand
TTCGCAGTCGCACGTGTCCATTGCAGCTAGCAGCTTTGGGAGAGCAATGCGTTGCGTTGGACCCAGCGATGCGACCGACTGCAGCAGAAGTTGCGTACGCACTGCGGCAGATCAAGAAGAGTTTTGTGGCCGTGTTGTAAGCGTTTGTAGGCTGAAAGTCGGACGACATGCAAAGGCTGGAGGGAAATGAGACAGGCAAGTAGGATACATTGATACATTGAAAGAGAGGGAAAGAAAGGAGATAGGTGCCTGAACTGGTAACTTCACTACACACGAACGTTGAGCATGAGTTACAACTAAACGGTGTTGATGTTCGTAGAGTCTATTGTTGTGTGAGTGCATCATTTGTCTCGATCTTTGGTTGGATCGTACGAGCATCAATAAGTGCAAGACACAGTTCCGAGTCTGTGGTGTGCCACATACATTGATTTGATGTGACGGGGCGTCAAAATATGAATACTATAAGTACATATAGAGTGAGAGAGAGCAAGAGAGAGCAAGAGAGAGAAAGAAGAGAGAGAGAGACATCCATCCATTTGTCCGACGATCAGCAACACAACCGCTCCAGTATCCACGTGTCTCTATTCTGTTTATCCGCTCGTCATTGCCGTCTATCTTTTCCATACACAACCACTAATTCCTACTCGAACGACTGCAAGTCATCGTATCCGGACAAATCGCCACACGTGAGAAACGGCACGAGCACTGCGTCGTGCGCTTCGTCCGTTGCTAATCCATACTGTGGCAGCAAGTACGACGGCATCACTGGTGTGTAGTTGCGTGGGAGCTGAAAGCCTTGACACACGACGAACGCTTCGTTGCTCTGTGCGCGACTGCTCGTTGGTTTCGCGCACGAGACGCTCGCAAACAGCACGTGGAGCTGCGTCGCGAGTAGATCGTACTGGTCGCACCGGAAGATCTTGGCCACGAACGACCCGCCGGTTGCCAACACGTGCGTCGTAATGTGCAACGCAGCCGCCAGGAGCTCAGCTTGGACAAACTCGTCAATGTCGTGGACACCGGTGACGTCCGGTGCGCCGTCGCTCACGACGAGCTGTGCTTTCTCGCCGTGGAAGTGCGCAATGATCTGCGCTGCGGTCTTTTTCGACGTGATGTCGCCCTGGAGCAACGCGACGCCAGGGATCGGCGCCATCTCTTGCAGATCGACCGACACGACGCGCTCGGGTTCGTTGTCCGAAGCGTCGGTGGTTGGGATGTTCGTCGAGTCGTACAGCTTTCGGCTCAGGACTTGGCTCCAGCTGCCGGGTGCTGCGCACAGGTCAACAGCACGCTGGACATTTTGCAAGATACCAAACTGCTCGTCGATCTGTAGGAGTTTGAACGCCGAGCGTGCACGGAAGCCGACCTCTTTGGCACGGCGGTAGTAGATGTCCTGTCCGTGTGTGCGTTTGTATGGACGCATGGATACATCAGTGAATGAGATTGTGCGTGTGTGTAAATAGAGTGCAAGTAGCTGCAGTAGCATAGTGTAGGCAGGCATGCAGAGAGCGCAACGTACGCGGCCCGCATCGGTTGATCTCGTCATTTTGCTGCTGCTTTTCGTGTGTGTGTCGATTTCGTCAATTTGCCACCATTGCTAATTTTCATAATACAGTATATCAAACATAGGACTATAATGCTAAAGTCGCATATATATATTGGTGGCAGAGCAATGGATACATTCTCAGATCTGTGTTTCCACGCCAGCAGCATACTTCTTCTTCTTCACTTGCGATCCTGCCTCGCACATCGACAGCTCGATCAAGATCATCGCCACCGCCAGCACACTCGCTACTGCAACACCATCACCACCAACGATGCTCGTACCCGTGATCGACATTGGCGCGTTCGTACACGACAAATCAGCAGCAGCAGCAGCAACAGCGTCGCAACGCGCAGACGTCGCGCAGCAAGTTGCAGCAGCGTGCCGCGACATTGGGTTCCTCGTGATTACAAACCACGGCGTGTCGCCCGCAACAATCCGCGACGCATTCGCTGCTGCGAAATCCTACTTTGACCAACCGGTGGACGAGAAGCAGCGCGTCCCAATGACACCCGACTATCCGTACGGCTACGACAACGGCGAAGTGTTGTCACGGTCGCATGGAGCCGACGCTCTTTCTACGCATTCCACCAATCAAACAACCGCAGATCTGAAAGAGACGTTCCAGATCTGTCTGGGTGCCGAAAACAAGACACCAGCGTTCGCGCCACTGTGGCCACGCAGCCCTGCATCATTCCAAGATGCAATGACACGTTACTACCGCGCGCTCGAGCAGCTCGCGTCTCTCCTGATGCAGATCTTTGCACAAGCGCTTGCGTTGCCACCCGACTGGTTTGATACCAAGATCGACAACCACATGTCATCGTTGCGGATCCTCAACTACCCGCACCAGGACGCAGCGGCACCTGTCAGCACAACGCAGATCCGCGCGTCGGCGCATACGGACTATGGGAGCTTGACGATCTTGGCAGTCGACGACGCACCGGGTGGCTTGCAAGTCCGTGACGCCGATGGCACGTGGCAGGACGTCAAAGCGCCGAGCGGATCGTTCATTGTCAATCTCGGCGATCTCATGAACTGCTGGACGAACGAACAGTGGCGCTCGACAATGCATCGCGTTGTGAATCCACCGGTTGGTGGAACAACAAACAATCGCCGGCAGTCGATTGCGTTCTTCCATTGTATCAACGCGGATACGATCGTCGAGTGCATTCCAAGCTGCCAGTCGCCGACGACGCCACCCAAGTATGCGCCCGTGCGTGCAGGTGAGTACTTGTTGGCGAAACACGCGGCGGCACAAGGACGGAGCATCAAGTGAGTGGTCCGAATGCACAGCGCAGTGTTATGTGAGACGATACCGTGAGCAGGAGCTCTGTCCAAGCAATCGAAATGATGTAGCCATATTTTCTTGCCTCTTTTATGGATACGCGAATGTATTATAAAACCTAAATTAACATATTAATGTTGTCTCTAAATGAGTGGCAGGCTTTGCTTGGATTTTTACATTTGCGATTTGTATGCGGTGCATTGGGATCGAAAAACACCAGCTTGAAAGCGCAAAAGCCAAAAAGCACCACACATCTCGAAACTTACTCGACGTCACCAACACCACCTTCCCCCCTCCTCAAACCAAGCAACATGGCCCGCGAGCGCACGTACATCATGGTCAAGCCGGACGGCGTCCAGCGCCACCTCGTCGGTGAGATCATCAAGCGCTTTGAGACGAAGGGGTACAAGCTCGTTGCGCTCAAGCTCGTTCGCCCGACGCGTGAGCACCTCGAACAGCACTACGCCGACCTCGCTGGCAAGGGCTTCTTCGCTGGTCTCATCAACTACATGGTGCGTTGCTCGTCTTGTTGCGTATAAGAGCCGCGTCGTCTACAGCTCTTGCCGTCGTTCTCTACCAGCGACTGACTCGTTCCCCCTCTCTCTCTTGCAATCGATCGGTCATCTACCTGCCACCTGTAGGCGTCGGGCCCAGTGACTGCGATGGTCTGGGAAGGCACGAACGTCGTGCTCGAGGGCCGCAAGATGCTCGGTGCGACGAAGCCAAGCGAGTCGGCGCTCGGCACGATCCGCGGAGACTTTTGCGTCGAAGTCGGCCGCAACGTCTGCCACGGCTCGGACTCGGTCGAGTCGGCGAACAAGGAGATTGCGCTCTGGTTCCCAGAGGGCATCATCGAGTGGAACGCGAGCAACGACGACTGGGTCTACGAGAACTAGGCAGCAGCAGCAATCGGTGCGGAAATGCCAAGCTACAGCTACGTATGTGTGAAGAACGTAGCGCTCGCAGCGTTGCTCGCTAGCGACTAGCAGAGATCGTCCATAACAACGCACATTTCGTTTGATTTCTTACTTGATGATGTGTTTGTTGGCGTTGGCGTCGTCGAGGTTGAGCACGTGAGTGAAGGACGTCTTTTCGTGTGTTCGTTGTGTTCAGGTCATTGCAGCATACTTTAACTGAGTCATTACGAAACGTGTTCGAAAATCCAAGTTGCTTGAAGTTGTCAAATCGTCACCATTGGGTTCACTGTTGGTACATCACCTATCTGTCCTATCTGTCCAGCTGCGTCTTCTCCGTCTCCCGCACTTGTTAATTTCCACACCGGCGCATACACGCACAACTATCGCACGACAACAAACAACCGCAATCGATATGCGCGTGCTGCTCGAGCCAGCAGCGCTCGCTGTTGCGCTGCTCGTCGCGACCACACTGCGGCACTCTGTCGTCCAAGCGCAGACGTGCGCGGCGCCAGCCAAGACGCTCTCGAACGCGTGTGAGAACGCATGCAGTGATGCGTTCACGCCATGTGTCGTAAACACAACGACATCGACAGCAACTGCGTGCGCGTACCAGTGTTTTCCGAAAGCGTACAACGCGCTGAACGATTTTATCTTCCTCGTCCCGTACGGCGCGTGGAAGAGCTCGACACAACTCGCGTACGAAGCGACGCAGATGCCGACGCCGTATCCATATTCGCCAGACGACATGATCGTCGGCGACACGGGCAACTACTCGTGGGTCAGTAACGACAACCTCACAACGATCGACACACTCACATTGCGCAAAGCGACGTCAAACGTGTACGTTTTTCATTTTATTGATCGCAATCTCCAACCTCTTGCATTCAGTATGTGCGTTCGTCTCACAAGAAACAAACATACTGAATGCAAGTGAAATCAATATCCGATACTTAACAGCCAAACGTACTGAATGCTAGTGCAAACTTGTTGAAGTGTCCCGCAATTTGACAATCACTCTGACTTTGGTGCCCTCTATTAGGTACATCATGGGCGGCAGCTACGTCGGCACGCGGTTCTGGCAAGGCCAAGTTGCAAACGTCGCGTTTGCATCCGATCTCCTCGCCACGCAGACGCAAGTGTCGATTTTGTTGATTCGGAATTTGAATCTCGCATCGTACGCGACGCAATTTGCGAATATGTTCCCGTCGTCGCTCGTCCACATAGCGATCAACAATGCGCTCTTGACGGACTTTCCAACTGGATTTGCGAAATTCAAGCTCCTCAAACGATTGTGCGTTGGCTGCTGGCTGTTGGCTGTTGCTGTTGCGTTGGATGTGGCACACTAAACTGGCTCTCTCTCTCTCTCTCTTTCATAAATAGGTACTTGAACTACAATTCGATTGCGAAAGTCGACGCAACGATGGGACTCAGTGGCATTCAAGAACTGTGCGCTTGTGATCACACTGGCTCTTGTTCGCTATCTGTATATAGGAGACTCACAATTCGTGTGTCGTCCATAGCGAACTCGTGAGCAACCGCGTGACGTCGTTCGCTGGCGTGTTTAAGGATCTGCGGATTCTGTACGTCCTTTTGATGTTGCTATTGCGAAAGCGACGGTACTAATGCCAGAACTCTCTCTCTCTCTCTCTCTCTCTCTTCAGTGGTCTCTCGGTCAATAAACTGAACGAAGTCCCAGCTGTTGTCGCAAAGCACACACAGCTACAAGAATTGTATGTTTTACACGGACGCTCTTTGTGTCTTGCTCCTCCTTCTTCCAACTAACTAACGTCCATTTCCACAACACTCAGGTGGTTGAACAACAACAGCCTCACGACGTTTCCAGCAACGCTCGAGTTGCCGAAACTCACGACGCTGTACGTTTTGAAAGAAGACAAACTGCCACAAGACGTTTGTCTCTCACTCTCTCTCTCTCTCTCTCTCTCGTAGCTACCTCACGTACAACAACATCAAAACATTCGACACGTACTTCCCCAAGCTCGAATTTCTGTGCGTCTCTCTCGCTTTTATTTATTGTTCATCTTCTCGTCTCCAATCGATCTGATTACGAATCCTTTTATTACAAAGCGACTTGGGGTTCAACGCCCTCACGGAGATCCCACCGGTCGTCTTTGAGTACAAAACCCTCACTGGCTTGTACGTTTTCCAAGTCTATATTGTACCCCCCTGGGTCACTCTATTGCATCCAATCACTCACCTGTACGACTTTTAAATAGAAAACTCGATGGCAACAATTTCGAAAACGTCACGTTGACCAACGACCAAGCGTCGTTCTTTGCAAGTCTCCAAAACTTTACATTCGACGACGCGAGTATCAACAAAGACTGCTACGTGTCGCAACAGCGCGACGTCGTGGGCTACCGGTTCTGTATCGACGACTCGGTCGCCAGTAAGAACGTTGTCGATAAGAATCGCGATCGCACAACCGACGACGGCAATGGAAAAGATGACAACTCGTCGTTGCCGCTGATCCTTGCGATCGTCGGGTGCGTGTTGTTGCTGCTCGGTGGTCTCGGACTCTTGATCGTTTGGCGCCGACGTCGTCGCGAGCGACAAGCGCATCGTTCGTTTAATTCCACTCATCCAGAGCAACAAGCGCACGTGTACAACAACATCCACCAACAACAACAGCACCAACAACATCATGGCAGCAGTACGAAGGACCGCAGCAGCGTGAACGTGAACGGAAACGACACAACGAGTGGACAGAGCGGCCACGATAGTCGTACGCAGTCGATCCACACGGATAATACAAACAGCGGCGTTCGCGTTGCCGTGTCGCTCTGGCACGATCCCGAATTGCTTGCGATTCGCGTCGATTGTGAAGATATTCGAGATATCAAACGCATTGGGAAAGGCGCATTCGCCGACGTCTGGCTCGTGAACTACCGCAAGACGCAATTGTTGGCATCGAAGCGCTTGCGCAAACTCGACGGCCGTGCGTCGAACGCCGAGGCGCAGTCGCGGACACAAGAGTTCATCTGTGAGATCAAGTTGGTTGCGACGCTCGATCACCCGAAGATCGTCGCGTTCGTTGCGATCGCATGGACACTGGAGGCAGATCTCCAGGCGCTGTTTGAGTACATGGACGGCGGCGACGTGCGGGCGCACTTGGAGAACGCCCAGACGCCTCGTGTGTGGACACCGGAGAAGCTCCAGATCGCTATCGATATAGTAGAAGCGCTCGTGTACGTGCATTCGTTCCAGCCGCCACTCGTGCATCGGGACCTCAAATCGCGCAACGTCTTGTTGAATCAAAGCGGCGAAGCGAAACTGACAGACTTTGGCGTCTCGCGCTTCCGATCGGATAACAATACGATGACTGCTGGCGTCGGTACTGGCAGATGGTTGGCGCCGGAAGTGATTGCTGGCACGACAGACTATGGCGCTGCAGCTGATATGTTCTCGTTCGGTGCTGTGCTGTCGGAACTCGATACACACGCATTGCCCTATGATGACGTCGTCGGGCCAAATGGGAATAAATTAGCAGACGTTGCGCTGCTGCAGTTGATTGCAACCGGTCAATTGCGCCCGCGCTTCAGCAGCACGAGTCCGACGGCAATCGTCGAGCTCGCGCACCGATGTTTTGCACTGAACCCGCACGTGCGACCGACGGCGACCGAAGTCGCGTACGCACTGCGGACGTTTAAACGCGATATTGAAGGCGCTATCTAGTAGGATAGAGAGAGAAAGAGAGAGAGAAAGAGAGAGAGAGAGACGCTCGCTGCTGTGGATGCAAGCAGCAATTGCGAGTGTGAGAATGCTAACAAGCGAGCGTGTGTAGGTGCATGTGTTGATGGGAGTAAGACTGACGAGGTTATTAAGAGAGCCAGTAGAAGACGCCACTACACACGACGACGCTTTTTCGAACGAAGAGAGAGAGTAAGACAGTATTATGAATAGTGTCGCCTGAATACAAGCGAGTGCGCTCTTTATCGTCGTCTACGTCGTCGCCACAAGCGACTGCTGGATCTGCTTCAACTGCCGCACGATCTCCGTCGCTGTCGGTCGCGTCACTGGGTCGAATGCAACGCACCGGTCGCCCAATGCGACAAGCGCCAATGGACACGAGCGGCTTTGAAACGGCGGCCGCTGGTCGCCTTTCGCAATCCACTGCAGCAGCTCATGCGGCGGAACCTTCGATCCGTTTGCATCGTACGGCAGCGCGTGGGAATCCATTTCCGACAGCACAGCGCCAAACGAGAAGATATCGGCTGCTGGTGTGTAGTCTGCATAGTCATACCGCTCGCCTGCACGCACAACTTCTGGAACGAGCCAGCGGTCGTAGCACCCACCCGATGGCAGCGTCGTACTATCCGCTAAAAACAAGTCCGAGACGCCAAAGCCGCGGACGGTCGCGTGCAACGTGCCGTCCGATTGTGCTTGGAGCATCACGTTGTGGGTCGTCAGGTCGCGATGGACAACTGGTGGATCGAGTGCATGCACGTACACGAGCGCTTCGGCTACATCGATTGCAATCTGGAGCTTTGCAGGCGTCCACTCACGTGGCGTCTGGGTGTTTGCGAGGTACGCACGCAAGTCGCCACGGTCCATGTACGCAAACAGCGCCTGTAGGTCGGTCTCTTTTGTCCACGCAGCGCCAACGAATGTGACGATATTCGGATGCTTGAGCGTTGCTACCAACTTAATCTCACGGATGAGCTTGTCGGCTTGTTGCGGTGCAATGCCGTCGCCTGTGTCATGTAGGCGCTTCGCGACGAGCAATTGCGTCTTCTTGTACTTGACGAGCCAGACGTCGAACGACATGCCTTGGTTGAGCGTTTGGACGTCCTCAATGTCGCTCGCGTGGAGCTTGAGCGCAAGCAGTTCCGCGTATTGCACGATCGACTCGGCAATATGGCTCACGACACCGACGTTCGTTTTCGTCGGCAGTAATCCGCTCGTGCTCATACGGATCCGACGGAGGCAGCAACAGACGATGAGCACGATGAAAGCGATCGCACCACAGACGATGCCAAGGATGAGCGCCTTGGATTTGTGCTGTGTTGTGTTGGTCGGCCCGTCGCCACTTGCGTCGGCAGTAGCAGACAACATAGCAGCGACTACGACTGCGACGATCTGCATGCTGGCGCTACTGCTGCTGAAGGTTGCGTTACGCCAATTACGCTAGCTTGCGACTGCTGATGCTGCACCCTAAGTGGTTTGTTGAGCAACTGGAAAACACAGCTGTTAACATGTGTTGTATATTGTTCCAAGACTATACTTGTTACAAATCTATATTCAATTAGTAAAATTTTAAGATTCCAAGATTCGAGTTTGCGAAATTACATTGCTTTACATTAATCTGAATATTATACAGTATACGTCTACGCATGTCAATGGAGTTTGCCAACAAGCACGCATACAACCTAAATCGGCCGCGAGTCGTGCGTACATGTGTATGGTCGTGCGGTTCTGCATGTGTTACCGTGTGGTCTTTCCATCGGAGTCTCCGTAGATGCAGTCTTTTGTTGTTGTTGCATGTTTTACTTGCATTACTTTTTTAAATCCGTTCATTTATTAAAGAATAATAGCTTCCATAACGATAGAATAACATCCATTTATCGTTGTACGAAAATTTACTATTTCAATTTCTACAACACCGTACTCAAATTTGTAAAGCAAATGCACCTTTTTCGAGATCTAGTGATCAATGTATAACAAACATGACGCAAATGATTTACATGCCAATTGTCATGGTCTTCTCATTATAATGATCAGCTGAGATCTTACAATAGATGTTTTAACCACACGATACAGCCAAAACGAACGCTATTTTGATGCTCAAAATTGGCCATTCGAAGGGACAACACTACTGTTAGTACTAATGCGACTATTTGGATGAGTCAGCGACTGGCATCCTAATAAAATCGTGTCGTGTTAACTTCATTAAATATAATTCAGACCAACGAATGCTTCTTAAATTATAAATCGGAATGGAATTGTCATGTTTCGAGTCTAAGTGGTATTAGGGTATTGAATACTGTACAAATACTCTCTTTTGCAGTCATGTACGTAAGGATACGAAATATACTTATAAATCCCGGGATGGTGATATTTTTCTCCTTCACACCAAGAAAATGTGATTTCCGCTGCTTGTGCTATGCCCATTTACGGACAGTTGTTTGCGAATGCTGATGCTGCACCCCGAAGTGTAATGGTTAGCGAAATAGATAAAGTACAACTTATTTAATACTAATACTATGTCAAGTTAGGAGTGCATAATTGTGACGGATATAAAATGCACGAGAGAGGTGTGTGTCTGATTTCGCTGGCATGTATTGGATCTCCCATGTTCGCGCCTGTAATGTTAACCGTCTTCTATCTCTCTCACTCTCTCTCACTCTCTCTCACTCTCTCCCTCACTCTCTCTCTCTTTCAACATTATCAAAGCTAGACGTGTGACCAATACGACGAGACTGTTAGGTCCGGCAACAATACTAGCGTTTCTCGAGGTGCGCGCTATAGACGAAGTGCGCACCTTTATAGGCATTTTGCACGACGATATCGTCTCCTACAGTTTTCTAATCGAGCTTGCTAATGAAATGTATACAGGGAAAATTTGACGTCATCGGCGACGGGTATTGGTCGAACATGCTTAGCTATTATAGGTATACAGGTGAAATTTGCGAAACATTTCTGGCTGAAATTTGTTAACATCCCATCAGATGCCGTTTCTTTGGTCGGAATCAGGATGCTACCGCACACTAACTGCCGTTTCATGATATGAACCACACAACTCATGAAACAGAATTAGCCGCTCGTGACACGAAGTCCGAACAGTGGCTGGGCGTCAATACTGCGTGTGGTCTACACAACAATCTACGATCTGCGTATGACAGTAAACCATCACCAATTGACCGCGCTCGCCGAAGTATATTTTTATACTTGTCATCGTCACGCCTATCATATTGTAGGAGATGCCCGAACTGGAGTTTAATCATGCCATAATAGTACCCTGACTACAGTGTCAATAAAACTTTGCTAGCAAACTATCTTTTGGTATCTGATGCTGACGAGTATTCTATAATCATATCATTACGTGAGTGTTTTGGGGTGGCTCGACTTCATCCTCAGCTTTGTCAAGTCGCTGGTGAAGCTGTTCGACCCCCTTAATATCTTTCTGCACTATAGGTTACGTTCAACTAAAGTTCCATTCACAAATGTAGTATTGGTATAAGGTGACCGAAGCGCTGTGAAACAGGGTCATTTTTGGTAGAAAGTTTTAGTGAACCTGAAAAATTGCAAGGGTGTAGACGACGAGGACAGCTAGAAGATTGCAGCAGTTATTTTTTGCGGAGGAATGAATGCGGCGGAGCATTTCCGAGTTTGTGAAAATAAGTTGTAGCATCACAACTTGTAAGCACTGCCGCAATCACAGACAACAGCAGCAAGAAGAAGCGACTACAGCGCGTGCAGTTGGCGTCGTTATGGTAGGATGAGCAACAGGAACGCTTCTACACATTAGTGACATACGCACTACTGCGCAAGGTTACTGAGTATACCAATATTTCATTTGAGCTTTGATGAGGCGGTTTTGGGGTCATTAAACATCGTACAAAATGTCAATTGCAAATATTGTGCCTAGCAATTGCGCAACTCAATGCACAAGCTGATGCCTTAAAGTATTTCTAGGTGACAGCTCTTGTAAGTTAATTAGGCGTACTTTCGAAGTAACTACATATATAAGTACAGATTGTACGAAACATCGCCATGTGCACAATAAACGCTAACGATAAAGTTCGCACATCAAAATGAGCAAACTAACACGAACTGAGCAGATGCTGCTAATAAAGCGCACAAATTTATCACGACTGATGTACATGAGCTATTAGCGATGATATCAAGAATGATGACGATGACAATGGTATACATTTCTGCGCTAAAATGAGATAAAACGTAAGATTCTTTCCGACAATCAAAACCGCAAGACTTGGCATTTTCCTCTATCATTTCGACTGTCAATTACAAAGTGTCTCTCTCTTTATTATTGCGTTAGAATTTCTACTCAGTGCTTGAAGTTTAAATAGTACTTGCTTGTACTATATACGTGAGGTATTTATAGAGGTATCGTTGGCAGGATCCAACTTTGTTAAATAATACGAGAAGCTTTTAGCTGCATGGATAAACACAAGAAGCGGGTACTACTGCACACAAGCATAGTTTAACGCAGCAATGTATAACTTT
>JAADXH010001312.1:0-11963 GCA_023337595.1 Globisporangium camurandrum | reverse complement strand
TGAGCGCGTGAGTGAGCACTGTCAGCCGAGTCTAGTCCAGCAGCTGACATATATGTTTTCCTATATACACGTACAAATAGTTACTGTTTCAGTTGAACTTGGTCTTTTAACACGATTAGCTCTTTTTGAGCATTCTCATTTGTTCATACGACGCCACGCATCCGTCGAGATGGCACCTACAGCAAAGGTTGAGATCCCTGAGATCGACACGAACCCGTTCAAGATCGCGGGTGTGGGGAACCTACAGCTGTTGCAGTCACTTGTGGAGCCACAAGCAAGTGCAGATGGCAAGGCGCCGGTGCCGATCAACGTCAATGCCAAGGACGCGTACGGCTGCACGGCGCTCGTTTGGGCCGCGCGCAACGGCTACGTCGAAGTCATGGACTACCTCGTTGCAAACGGCGGTGACGTCGAAATGCCAAGCTTTGGTGGCATGCGTGCGTTGCACCACGCAGTGAACCAGTCGCGCCTTCCGGTCGTCGCGCGGCTCATCGAGCTCGGCGTGAACGTCGAAGCACAGGACGAGGCCGGTAACTCGCCGCTCCACTTTGCTGCCGCGCGCGGCATCCTCAACCCGATCACGCTGCTCTTGGGTGCTGACGCTAAAGTGAATGCAGTCAACAAACAGGACGTGACGCCGCTCATGAAAGCAGTGAACGCCGGTCACGCAACTGCAACGGAGAAGCTGCTCGAGCACGAGGCCAATGCGAGTCTTGTAAACACAGAGGGCAACTCGGCGCTGCACATTGCAGCACGCGGTGGTTTCGCGTCACTCGTGACGATGCTGCTCGAGGCGCGCGCACCGAGCGCTGTGCGCAACAAACTGGGCAAGACACCACGCGAGCTTGCGACAACGAGCGCGGTTGCCAAGCTGCTTGAGTAGATCGATATGCATGCATGCACGAAAAGAGATGCAGGATGTATGCACGCAGCTGGCCATAGCTTTTACTATACTACACCTATTCTTTAGATCTCGTGTTCTCTCGTTATTCTCACTGCCGCCGCTACAATGAGCACATCGAAGTTACGCTACTCACTGCTGCTTCTTTCGCGGCGTGTACTCGTAAAAGAACGTCGGTAGCTTCTGGTACACGGTGTATTCGTCTGCAACAGCATTTACGTTCACGTCGGCTGTGTTGTGTACGTATAGGATGACGATAACGATGGGGATCAGCATACACACACACGTTGACAATACAACGAGCACAACGCAGCAACCACACACAGCTCGGCAGTCGAGAGACGCACCGCCATTTGTGTCGCCCGTTGACGACTTGCTGGGTGTGTAGAGCTCGCCGATCTCTTTGCCGTAACGATCCCAGAGCACGGCAATGAGGAAGAGCAGGAAGAGAAAGAGCATGACGAGTACACCGAGGATCTTGAGCTCGAGCGAGATCGCAAGCGCGGGCGCGTCGCCGGACCCGAAGCGGTTGATGAAGCGCTTCATGTCGCCTGCAGAGGAGAACGCTGCAGCGCTTCTTGCGCCGCCATCGACGCTGGTCACTGCATCTGTTCGCGCATTTGCGTCCATTTCACTTTTGCTCGCTTTTGTCAATTGTGCGCAAAGTACTGTGAGCGCGAAAAGTATACAACCTTCAATTCGTGCGGATTCCTACAAATACATAGAGAAATGAGCGAATCGTGCAAAATTGGCTACACTTTCATTATCACGTTTGTTTGCTCCTCTATGAACATCTGTGTGCGTTCATCCGTGTGTTGCCGCATTATTCTTGTCAAAATCCAGCGGAGCTACATCGTCGTTCGTTACTGCTCGTACGTTTGCTTCGCATCGTGTGCATTCCCAAAGAAGATCTTCCCCGGGTTCATGATATTCAGTGGATCGATCGCGTTCTTGATTGCGAGCATCACGGCAACGCTGTCGCCGTGTTCGATCTGGAGGTAGTCCATCTTGCCATTCCCAACGCCGTGCTCACCCGTGCACGTGCCTTCTGCACGCAGTGCGCGCATCACGAGGCGGTCCGAGAACTGCTTGACTTGCTTCATCAACACCTCGTTGTCGCGCAAGAATGGAATCATGACGTGGAAGTTGCCGTCGCCCACGTGGCTGCAAATAAACAGACACGATCGAGTCGCGAATGTCAGTCAAGCAGTCATTGCACGCGCACAACCAGCAACAAGCAACAAGCAGCAGCATTCACAACGACGCACCCGACGATCGTGCCAAAGATATTTGACTTTTTCAAATCCTCTTGCGTCTCGACGATCACGTCCGTGAGTTTCGACAGCGGCACTGCAACGTCGGTCGACAGTCCACGGCTTCCCGGCATCTCCGCCTGTCGTGTTCCGCGTTTTACGTGATCGAGCAAACATACAATTATCAGCGCAGACGTCCAACTTGTCAACCAGCTAACAAAAACGTACCATCGTAGCGTACCACGCAGCATGGCGGCCGCTCCAGAGCTTCTTGCGTTCGTCGATCGTCGACGCGAGTTCAATGTCCGCTGCTTCAAACTCACGCGCGATCTCTTGGACAACTGCGCTCTGCTCTTCGACTTCACTCGGTGACCCATGGTGTTCGATAATCAGCGACGGCCGCACGGGGTTGTCCAGCTTTGCGTACTTGTTGATCGCCTGCACGGCGTTCTCGTCCATGAGCTCCATGCGCGCAACTGGGACGCCCATCTGCATCACCGTCGCACACGTATCGACGGCGTTCTTGATCGTCGGGAACGAACAGATCATCGTCTTCTCGGCTTCGGGGATGCCGTAGAGCCGCAGCTCGGCCTGTAGAGTGCAGTGCGTGATTGTCAGCCATGCTGTCGTAGTACTGGGTCGATACAACGTAGGCCTCTACCGACGCCAACTGGCACACATACCTCTGTAATGATACCGAGCGTACCCTCGGAGCCAATCAGCAGCCGCGTGAGGTCGTAGCCAGCAGACGATTTGCGAGTTCTATAGCAACACACGCGAGAGCAAGAGTCGCACAAAATGGTGAGTTCGCGCCAGACAAGAGCGTACAAGAGCGACAACTTCAACGTACTTGGAGCCAGTCTTGATGATCTTGCCGTCCGGCATCACGGCAGTTAGCGACATCACGTTGTTCTTCATGTTCCCATACCTAAGCACACAGAGAGAGAGCGTCAGTGATTGTCTCAGGATGCGAGCGACCGCTACTGATCGACGCTATCGATCAATAAATGCAGATAAACAAGCAACGCACCGAACGGTCGTTGTGCCGGACGCATTGGTCGAGATCATACCGCCGACGGTTGCGTTTGCGCCAGGATCGACCGGGAAGAACAGTCCTGTCGCGCGCAAGTCGACGTTCAGCTGCTCGCGCGTCACGCCGCCTTCGACGTGGCAGCTCATGTTCTCTGGCTCGACCTGTAGGCACCAGACACACACGCAATACGCATGAGACGTGTGAGCACACATGCACAACAGCGTCTATAGTCAGAGCACCACAGGCAGCAAAAAAAACGCACCGCAACGATCTTGTTCATGCCCGTGAGATCGATCGTGACGCCACCGTACGTCGCCGAGATGTGTCCTTCAAGTGACGAGCCTGTAGTGATAGATCATAAGGCGTCGGTACACCGATAAGGTGTGTGTGAGTCGGCTGGCGACAGTCACATCTACAAGAGAACACACAGTCGCATAGAGTGGCAGCAAACGCACCTGCGCCGAATGCGATCACTGGCGTGCGGGACGCTGCACAAATCTTGACGACTTGTGACACCTCCTCGGTCGTCTGCACGAACGCAACTGCATCTGGCGGCGCGACTGCGTGGTACGACTCGTCGGTCCCGTGTTGCTGTGTAGATCAACGTGTGCGTTTGTCAGTCGGTTACGTTTCAATACGCAGCTGTATGTGCAACGTAAGTGCACACGTGATAGCAGACGCAAGCGACGCTGTGGGCATTTGGACGCACCTCGCGGATCGAGTTTGTCGTCGAGAGACGATCACCGAGCAGCTCTTTGAGTGCTGCGATTGTCTCGGGCGATGTTGTGCGCATTTCGGTACTCAGTAGCCGGCGATGGGTCTGTAGCACGGACGCGCTGGGTGTGGCTGCTGCTGCAGCACGTTTTGCGAGACGAAGGCTCCACATAGTAGGCGGGTGGGTAGGTAGTATGTCGCGAGGATCGTAATGGGAGGTTGTGGAGAACTGCTGCTCTTGCTGCTTCGGCGATGTCGCGTCAATGTGGTTGTGATTGAGCATATCATTTTGATCAATTGCGTCGTAACTCAGCCAGTATTTTTTGTGCTTGCGCTCGCTATGGATCAGCTAAAGTACGAATGTCGGCTTCAAGGTCGTCTGTCGCAGTCCATGTTTATGCAACTGGACTGTACCAGTCCAACTGGTACAGTCCCAAACTCGACCAAGCACACGACAACAAACTTGCGTTTCGTTTAATGTTAGGCTCGAGCAAGTGGACACACAACACGAGCATGATTGTTTCAATGAGGCCAATGTGCATCTGCGGACTTTGAAAGTTCTTGTCTCGAATGTCATATTTCTGCAACACACTTTCAGTATTGCCATATGGAGTGACAGTAAAACCTATTTGCTGTTTTGTAACGCATTAATAAGCTTTCAACTTTTGGAAACAGATTAGCACAACACCGAGGTAACGTTTTAGTAACAACCCACCATACTCAACAACGCTTGACTTGCAAAACACCACAAACGTCAATTCTAGAATCGACACCATCGAACGAAAGCAACATGATGCGCACTGCTGCCCAACGTCTTGCACGTGCTGCCACGACTGCCGCACCGCGGTCTGTTAGCAGCCTGCGCACTGCACCACGCAACGGTCTGCTCGCAAATACGCGTGTGGTCACGAGCAGCAAACTTGCACCAGCGCTGCAGCACCTCGGCAGCGCGTGCCTGAGCACCGCGAGCAGCGACTCGAACGACAAGGGTGTGTATCGCGCATGGACTATGTTGCTATGGCCATAAATGAGCTGTTGTGCACATACATATATTTGCACAACCGTGTGCTGATACCCTGCGCTGTAATACACACAGGTGTGCGCCACGAGTTCCAAGCCGAGACGCGTCAGCTCCTGGACATTGTGACGCACTCGATCTACACGGACAAGGAGGTGTTCATCCGTGAGTTGATTTCGAACTCGTCCGATGCGCTCGAGAAGCTGCGTCACATCCAAGCGACGGGTCAGAGCGTCCAGGACCCGGAGCTTGAACCGAAGATCGTGATCACGACGAACGAAGCGGAGAACACGCTGACGATCTCGGACACGGGCATTGGGATGACGGAAGCCGAGTTGATTGAGAACCTCGGTACGATCGCACGCTCGGGGTCGAAAGCGTTCCTCGAGCAACTCAAGGAGAAGGCACCAACCGAGACGGGCGACGCGCTCACAGGCATCATCGGTAAGTTTGGCGTCGGGTTCTACTCGGCGTTCATGGTCGCGGACAAGGTCGAAGTGTTTTCGCAGTCCGCGACTGGCGCAACGAGCCACGTCTGGCGCTCCGACGGCAGCGGATCGTACGAGATCGCAGCAGCATCGGACGTGGCGCGCGGTAGCAAGATCGTGATCCACTTGAAGGACTCGTGCAAGGACTACGGCACCGCGGCGCGCGTCGAGTCGATCATTCGGCGGTACTCGAACTTTGTGTCGTTCCCGATTGAACTCAACGGTGAAACCGTGAACACGGTCCAAGCGCTCTGGACAAAGAGCGAGAACGAAGTGACAGATGACGAGTACACGGAATTTTACAAGTTTATCGCAAATGCGTTTGACGAACCGGCGTTCCGGTTGATCTTCAAGGCCGATGCGCCGATTGAGCTCAAGACGCTGTTCTTTATCGGATCGACGCACTCGGAGAAGTTTGGCTACGCGCGGTTGGAACCGGGCGTGAGTCTGTACTCGCGCAAAGTGTTGATCGAACGCAACTCGCCGGACATCCTCCCAGATTGGCTCCGCTTCGTGCGCGGCGTCGTCGACAGTGAAGACTTGCCACTGAGCTTGTCGCGCGAGAAGATGCAAGACAGTCGATTGATTCTCAAAATCAAAGACGTCTTGACGCGTCGGATCATCCGATTCTTGGAACAGCAGTCGACGAAAGAACCGGCGAAGTTTGAAACGTTCTTCAAAGAGTTTGGACAGTTTGTGAAAGAAGGGATCTGTACGGACTTTCAGAACAAAGCCGCGCTTGCGAAGCTCTTGCGGTACGAGTCGAGTCACTTGGACGCCGACAAGCTCACGACGCTCGATGAGTACGTCTCCCGTGCGTCGCCGGACCAGAACGAACTGTACTACTTGTGTGCCCCCAGCCGTGCGATTGCCGAAGCGTCGCCGTACTACGAAGCGTTCAAGTACGTTTGTGCTTGTGTGATATATGGTGGATGGTGTGACTGGACACAGTGACTCATTGTATCGCTATTGCGGCATGAACTGTACAGGAAAACGAACAAAGAAGTGTTGTTTGTGTACCACCCGATCGACGACTTTGTCATGACGAACGTCGGGGAGTTCAACGGCCGCAAGGTCGTGTCGGCTGAGAACGCAAAGATCGAGATCGACGACGTTGCGGACCCGACTGGGAAAGCACTGAGTGACGACGACAAGCAGCTGTTTGGCGCGTGGCTCAAGCTCACGCTCGAGGACAGCGTGAAGGAAGTCAAGTTCACTGGTCGGCTGAGCGACTCGCCTGCGATCATCTCGGAATTCGAGTCCGCGTCGATCCGCAAGATGATGGCGATGGTGAACGACCGCACGGGGCAGGACATGGGCGGGTTCAGTAAGCACGTGATGGAGATCAACCCGAGCCACCGGATCATCGTGGACCTCAATGCGCTCCGTGGCGTGAACGACGCGCTCGCACAAAAGGTTGCGCGTCAGATCTACACGAACGCGACGGTCGCTGCGGGACTCGTCGACGACGGCCGTACGATGCTCACGGGGCTGAACGACATTCTGGGCGAGCTCTTGGCGCAGAGCCTGTCGAAGAAAGACGAGTCGACCAAGTAGATGGGCGATCGCAAACGCGATGCATCGACACGCAAGTGATGCGAAGCATAGAATCGAAAAAAGCAGCGATGACGTTGTACGGACGGATTGCCTCTGTGCGCGTAGCGTTGGCGCCACAATCATGACCACCACTCGATGTGAATAGACGCCTTTGCCACATGTTTGCATGGATCAGAGTCACACATACATATCCAATGACGCTATCATGGAGAGTCCGATGGATATAAATGAACGATGTTGACGTAATTTGTATGTAAAAAATATCGACTTGATGGAACAAACAGCGCAATGCGTGACGTCGTCACGTACGAACGGAATAGAAGGGCTGAAGGCGCATGAAACGCACAACGGACAAGACAGCGCATCGAGTGCGTCACTCGATCGAGTCTGGCTCGCTCAGTGGCGTCATCATCATCCCACTCGGCACACCATCCACGACGAGTGGCTGGCGACGACGCCGCATCTGCTGGAGCTGCACACGCCAAGGAAGAAACGATGCGTGTGTATGAGCTACTGGATAGCGACGCTAGCTCTGTATGTCTATAGCTGCAAGAAGGCATTGCATGCAGAGCCAGAGACGCAAACGCACCGTCACGCGGATCTGCTTGTCGACTACGCAGTACTGGATTCCACACATGGACACACAAACATGCGTTACGACACTGTAGCATTCTATTTGTCATACAACAGGACACGCACATGCACAGTACGAACGTACCATGTTGTCCTCTTCAGTCTGTGGTGCTGGTCGCACAATGTACACTGCAATGCCCTACACAGTCACAAAATCACAACCTCACACGCGTGTGAGTTTCTACGCAGTCTCTTATGCGCCACATAGAGACAGCCATACAGCGTCACATGCAGCATCGCACCGCGTCCTTGAGCGGCTGGAACTGCGGCTCAGTGTCCCACGCCTCTTGGCTCTCTGCGAGCACGCGGACAGTGACTTCGCTCGACTCGTGTGCCACAATGAGCGCGTTTACAATCTATCGCAGCAGTCGCGACGCGATAAGACGCACACACACGTGAGTCTAAAACAACAGAGGACACCTGAACACGTTGTCCTGTTAGACAATTCGTTCCATCCAATCGCACCGCTGGGATCTCCATGAGAGCCGCGCACACGTCGAGCTTCTTCTTCGCCATGTGCATACAGTCGACAAACTTCACAACGGCCTCAGTGTCGTGCGGCTGTCCTTCTTTCAGCACGCGGCCGATCGTGCCAGGTGAGACCGACTTGTTCAAGTTCGTAGTCACGAGCGCCGCGAGCTTGCTGTAGCTCAGCTTCTTGTCTTTCTCGGACCACGAGCGCACGATCGCTTCTTCCTCTGGCGACAGCACCTGCGGCCGTCCTTTGCGCTTCGTGCTCGCAGGTCGCGCAGCCTGCGCGCGCTGGAAGTGCTTGTAGAGCGTCCCAGCGCTCACTTTGAGGTGGCGCGCGGCTGCTGCAACCGCCCACTGCTGCTCCTTCACTAGGAGCTCCGCACGCGTGATGAGCGACGGGTCGAGGAACGTGTACCGGCGCTTTGTTGGCGGCTGCTCGCTGTTGCTGCCGTCTGTCTCGATCTTGCGCTTCGCGCCTGCGATTGGCTTGCGCTCGATGGTGTCATTCGTGAGTGCGGCGCTAAACGTGCCAGCGTCGAGCTTGCGATTCATGGTTCCATGCGTGAGTGCGACGCTAAAAGCGCCAGCGTCCACGAACGTCGGCATGGCGACATCCATAGGTAGCATACGAGCGTCATTGTGCTCGACCGAGAGGTTTGCGGCCACGACAGCTGCGGTCGCCTGGAGCTGGAGCTGGTGCGGTACGTCACTCGCGAGCGCCGCTTGGTACAGCTCGTTCGTGTTGTTGTTATTGTTTGACTCCATCTCGATCGATCAAAACAAGTCGAGAACTGGACTGTGCATCAAACCTGAAGCACGAATGCTTTATGGACGAGCGCAAAAAAAGCTACAACAGATCAGATACAGATATATGTGCCAATACTTAGTTTTTCAAAAATGTATAGTTACCACATGCTTTATCATCTAAATCAATGATGGTTGCACATTAAAGCGACTTGACATCGGCGTTGAGAATCAATTGCCATTTGCTGTAGTGTTAATCTACTTGACACGTTCATTTACCAGTAACAAGTCGACACTCGACATCTATGGGCGCATTTCTCACCAAGCATGTGTGCATTGCTGCGGGGATCACGTACCCAGCATATGCGAGCTTCAAGGCGCTCGAGAGCCCGAACCCAGGCGACGACAAGCAATGGCTCACGTACTGGGTCGTCTACGGACTCTGCACGTCGATGGAGACCGTGTCGTCGCGCGTCATGCGCTGGCTGCCTGGCTACTACTTCGCGAAGACGCTCGTGCTCATCTGGATGATGCTGCCAAGCACAAAAGGTGCTGCGATATTATACCGCAACGTGCTCTATCCGCTGCTCAAGCAGTACGAGCCGTTCGTCGACCGCAAGCTGCTCGACGCACAAGCAGCTGCGAGAGACTCGATCGCGTCGCTCCAGAACGCTGGCAAAGAGGCGCTTGCAAAGCAACTGCAGGCCGTGCAGCAAAGTGGCGTGATCGAGCAGGTCGGACAAGCGATCCTTGCGTCAGCAACCGAGCTCGCCAAGCAGCAGCAAGCGACAGCTCCACACGTTACACCAGTAGCTCATGACCGCAACGACAGCGACAGCGAAGACACAAAAGTGCCTATATCGCACATAGACACATGGCGACGTGGTGACTAGTAGTGTATGCGTGTTTAGGTGACAATGAAATGAAAATGTGCGTTTTGTATGCCGCACTTGCGCGCAATAAGCCGTCGTCACACTGTTGCCATCCTACTACCATGGTTTGAAGCTCCAAGCCATCCATTCTACTCAAATACAATGTGTGTACGAGAGTATGGAAGTATGTGTATGATGCTGCGTGGACGTGTGTGTATGTGCGCAATCTACCGTACTGCGTATGACTGCACGAGCGTCGCTGTGTCCTGTGACACATTCTTCCTGCTTGCAACCACAGTACATCAAAGCAGGTCCGTCCTGTCGACTCGGTCAGCGCTCGCTGCTAACAAACCCCACCGGTCTACAGGTTGTGCGTGTACTTGTAGTCCTCCTTGGATGTGTTGCGGTCAATGTACGAGTGCGCTTTGAAGTGCTCGGCCTGGATGAGCTCTGCGAGCATCGGTGCGACCGACAAACGCTTGACTTTGTCCGAGTGGAACCCATTCGGGTCTTGTGGGATCGTGTCCATGACAATCACTTCTGCGACGTCCGAGTCATCGATCACTTTCTCCGCGTTGTTCGCGAGCAGCGGGTGCGACGCAAAGCAGTAGACTTTCCGCGCGCCTTTGTTGAGTGCGAGCTTCGTGAGCTTCTCGAGCGTCTCGGCCGTGTCGATCATGTCGTCAACGACGATCACGTCCGCGCCTTTGACGTCGCCGACAATGTCGGCCTCCGTGTAGTCGCCGTTCGTGCCCGTGCCGTGAATGAACGCAGCGAAGCGCGCAGGTGCGTCGGGGAGCCACTTGTTCATGCCGTTCTGGAACACGCGCGCGCGGCGGAGACACTCTGGGTTGGGCGACAACACGACGAGCGGCCGGCGCAAGTGAACTTGAGTCGCAAAGTACTCGACGCCCGCCATGATCGTCTCGAGCGTCTCAACGGGGACGTTCGAGCTGAAGAATGACGCTTCGTGCCCTTGCATGCGCAGCTGCAAGTCGACTGCAATCACACGGTCGACGCCCATGACTTCGAGCATCTTCGCAATGTCCGCAGCAGGGCTCTGGATGAACTTGGAGTTCATGCTCGTGGACATGGGATTCCCGCGGCGGTGGTGCTTGTACGCATAGTACGGCACGACGACTGTCACGCGCTTCGCGCTCGCACGGCGCATCGTGCTGACCATCAGCAATAGCTCGATCACGTTCTCGTTCACGGGCGTTGCGAGGCTCTGCACGAGGTACACATCCTTGCCGCGCACGCTCTCGCCGATCTGCACTTGCACTTCGCCGTCGGCAAAGCGTCCGAGCTTCATCTTACCGACGCGCGTGCCCAGGCGGCGTGCAATGTCGTCCGCAAGCTCAAAGTGCGACGAGCCCGAGAAGATCTTGAGCTCGTGGCAGCCTGGGATGAACATCCCAGCGTGCGTGCACGGGTGCTTGTCGGACGGGAAGAACGGCGAGAACGGGTCGACGCGCTTGCGGTCCTTTGGCACGCCAAACTCGAGGTCGCGCAAGTCGCGCTTGTCCGACTCGGCGTGCGCAATGCTCGCGTCAAACAGCCCGACGTCGCCTGCAAACGAGCGGTGCGCAATGCCTGCTGTCATGCCGCCGAGGAACAGCGCCACGGCCGGCTGTGCACGGCGTGCGGCGACACGGAACCCGAAAACCATGCTTCACGACGATGTGTTGCTTTAGCGGCGGTACAGCGCGGATCGAGTGAGTAAGCAGCAACAATGGAACTTCGACGTGACAGTCCGAGTTTGTGTGGCGCTTGGTGGCTGAGAGCTGCAAGCTGAACCAATAGCAACAACAAGTGTGGCAGAAAAACATATATCTATGTTGCGGCTAAATTAGTGTCACGAAACTAGGTTGAGCGTTCCAACAAAAGTTCGCAAATAAACTATATACAGACCTCCCTTGGTTGACGAAACCTGTTTTGATAAATTCCCTTGCAAAAACGATGTATCACAAAAGACAGGGACGCAAATTTTGAACGACAGATCGCCACAAACCAACTCCCGCTCAATGCGTCCTCCACCGAAAGCGCCTATACGCTTGACAGGTGGCCAGCGGAGAGAACTGTACCTGCACCATCGCGACAACAAGTCGCTCACTTTGCGCGCTCTTGGCGGGTGGGCGTGCACGCGATTTGCTCTTAAGAGATCTCCAGCGCTGTCGAGCATCAGCGAGCTGCTGAAGCGTTACCGCGCACAACCTGCTTTGCTCGACGATGAACCACGCGACGTGTCTGCTGTTTACGTCTCGGCACTTCTCGAC
>JAADXH010001311.1:0-11979 GCA_023337595.1 Globisporangium camurandrum | reverse complement strand
GTGAAACGTATGACATTCAATGACCGTTGTCAAACTCCATCAAGCAATTGCTGAATTCGAGCGCGGACAGGTGTCTATTTAGGAAACACTGTAGCATTCACTCCTACTGGTGTGTAAATGGCGTCGGTTTTTCGTCTAGTCAAACTTACACCCAAACACAAAAGCATTCAGCATACCAGCATTCTAGCATTTTACACAAAATAGGATGATATGTTTTGGCTCATAAATGTAAAATGTCGGATACAAACACGTGCCACACACATCGTACGTGTTGCGGAAATGCACACCGCCTTACTCCTATCACTCAAGTTTTAAACATATAACTTTTCACAATGTATACAAAGTACAGTATAGAGAGTGTGAGAGAGGACGACGGGGTCAACTGTGACCTAGACATATATCTTAATACTCTGTATACCTAGTTCATACGCACGATCAGCGCCGATTCGGCTGGAAAGTTCGAAATAGTGTATTTTATAGAGTATACTAATATTTACGTGTAAAACCTCTTTTCGTTAATATAATAGCTATTATAGCTAGCATGGCTTGTGGCCGTTCCGAAAGAAAGAAATTTTCTTATTCGAAAGCGTAGTTCGGAAGTTTATCGCCTATGTTTCGATTTTTTGCCTCAAAAACCAAATTTTACATTCTGTTGTAGTCGAAATGTAATTCGTTTACTTGAAACAGTGGTTTCTCTACTTTCGGGTAGTGAAGAAATAAACATAAAGGTGCCTATGCCCAACATTAACCACAAAGTAAATCGCAGGCGACAACTCAATCAGGGGAATGACGACTCGATGTGATGGTACACATTCAAATAAATAAGTGACAACGCATTCGTGGCGGCCGTTCGCACCGCTGTCCGTACAAATGCACAGTCACACCACCTCGCAGATAATGGTCACTTTCGAAAGGAATTGCGTTTTTGCGGTGGTATCGAATTGCATACGTATTTTACGTCACAAAATAGCATCGTTTCATTTGCGACGTCACAAATCAAATCTGTAGGAAAAACGATTGTGCGTAATAGCATTGTTACATTGCAGTGTTTTCATAAAGAATTTGTGAACGACCAATTGGTGGATCAGCCCCTCTCAACACTCTATAGCGAGCACATAATATATATTAACACATGATCTATATTCAAGCAAAAGTATAAATAGCTTTCTTTCGTATTCAAAAAATTGCAATTCTGTGGCAGCAGAAAAATAGGGCGGTGTGTTAGCAGCCGCTCGACAAACGTGCCAAAAAGGAGTGTAAATTATCTAATGAAATTATAATTCAAATCTCATTTGCTTTGTGTAAGAACAAACACGCGGTTGTTGCATTGCGTTTTTAACAATAATAGTGTCGTTTCTGAGTAAAGAAAGTGTTTTACAGAATTAAAGGTTTCATGAATAGATCAGCTCTAATATCGAAATCGATTTATCGACAACACAAACACGAAACCTAAAAATGACAATGACCTTAATTGTATACTCGAATCAGAGACAAACGCAAACGTAAAACGAGACATAAGTATAGAAATAGCTTTTGCTGTGCTCAATTTCGACAATTCAATTACAAAATACGCATTTTACCAACCGCACAAAATTGCTGTCGATCATGGCTCAGCATTGTACCAAAAAACAACTTAGCAGCTCACAATGCTACGAGCAATGTCGCAGCATGGTCGTCGCGCAATCCGACCTAAGGCAATCGCATCAATCGGACCTAAGGCAATAGCATCAGCGATATGTCGATTACGCAACGTGCGGCGGTGTGACGACCACGAGCTCATACGGTACGTTCATGACCTCGAGCAGCCACGCGACTGCTGATGCAAACATAAATGAGCGGCTGCAACCGCCCATGCGTCGATGCTGCATCGCTTGGTTAAATGTGCGTGCGCCAAACAAAGTCTGCAGCATTTGCCACGTCACGTCGACATCGTTTAGACTCAGGTCATCCGTTGTGTTACTCGACGTTGCCATCCGCGTACCACGCATCGCACAGCCAACGGCGCCAACTGTGGCTTGTGAGGGCTCGCTCCATTGCGCAATGGATTCGAGAACTATGGCTATGTCGACACGCGTGAAGGCATAGTTGTGTGCATTGGCTCTATGCATTGATGCAGCAGCAACTGCTGCCACGCGGCGCTTGTCGTGGTCGGCACGATGTTTGTTGAGCTAGGTTGTAACGGGGTTACACGCGCTGGTTATATTTAATAAGTCAGCGCTGCGGAATTCTATTCTCGCAATTCATCTTAAGTCGGCTTTGTCAAGCTGCTTTACAATTGGTCACATATTCAAGACAGTTAGACATTTAGACCAATTAGACATTTAGATATTGACAGCCATCAATTCAGAAGTTAGCAGAACCACTCATTTAGAATAGATTTAGCTTTAATTTTAGCATACCAAAACTAGGAAGTTAGCTGTTTGTGCTAGAAGTGCACAAAAACGTAACTCAATCTTTCAATACCCTTTTGGACTTTGCTTTCTAAATACACACTATTCGCTTCCTCTACGTCTGTGCTGCGTAACTCGGGGTCGCCCGGTTACATAGGTACTGCGCGGCGCAGCTTAGCTCGAGTTCGCATGTAAGCAGTGCAACGACTTTCTCATCATTTGCGTTTGCTTGCAGAATCGCTGGTAATGTCAATACGGTTTATGTGGTTACATGTGCTTGTGATCGCACACATGTACATTCGACATATACTGTGTCGAAAGATTTTACAGTGTAAACCAAAATGCTATACGAAATGTAATTTGAGTCACCTTATATATTTCGGACGATTTGAGTTGCCGATTAAACATTTCCATATTAGTGTTATGAAAGTGTATCTTGTAAGCGAATGGATTTTGGGGGTAGGGGAATGATCTGGCAACTTACTATATTCTGGTCCCTGATCTCTCTGATCCTGAATTTCAGCTTCCGTCAAAGCAATCGAGGTATACCAAGTGCAAATCGTGATTGTTCACATCTCGTCATTCGCAATTTTCTCGCCCAGCACGCATTTCACCCTCGCTGATTTCCACCACAGCGCAGAAAAGCGCCAAATGTCGCGGAATATGCCCACAAAGAAGTAAAAGCGTGTCACGCAAGCAGATAAAATTAGCACCACGCAAACTAGTGATCGCGCTCGTCGACCAAACACTGGCGGCAGCGACGGCGACGCAAACGAGCCGTAACAGTCACCGGCACGATAGCAGCAGCAACCAGAATAGGAAGCGACCGTTCCGTACTCAAACGCACGCGTTTTGCCGACTGGCAGAACTTCAACACATATATATGGCTGTTCGAATCCCAAACCTACCAGGCGCGTGTGTTATGTGTGTGCATGTGCATGTGCTCCTTTACTAACATTCGTGTTGGATCACGTGCCGGTGTTCGTATTCACAGCACATTCGCTCGCGAACGTCGACATCTGTCAAGGATCGTAACGAAGACATCGACAAGAAGAAGTCGAAGGCACCGACATTGTTCGCCAACTTGGGGATTTATTTGCAGTACATTGGTTTGCACGCATCACAGCGACTACAAGAATCGTGGCAATGACACACGCCAGCGACAAGTGATCAGACCGATGATGTGGCCTGCCAAGAAATCTTTGTGCTCACTCAGTCACGTTCTGTGTTGCATTTGTATGTTCGGTCACGCGTTGTGTGCATTCGTTCATTCGGTCACGTGTTGTGTCCGTTTGGTTCCATTCAGTCATGCGCTGTCTTTGCTTGCATCCATGCTATTCTGCTGCATGTTCAGCGTGTTTGGTAATCATTCGGTGTCGGTGTATTGTATTCGGTGCTGTTCGATTGCGCACGAAGTTCATTTGGTTACGTGTACTGTGTATCGTGCTCATTAGGTTTGGTGTACCCCTCATTCGATAGCATTCGGTTGCATTCGGATTTGCGAAACTGATGTTTAATTGCACGACGCTATTTTATATAGTATGCAACACTAACACTAATTGCTGCAACGTGTCGTGACAAGAGCAACGTCTGCGCGTCGTGGCAGGAGGCAAATATGAGTTCTTAGTGTTGATTGATCGAAAGTATCTCATCCATAACTACCGTCTCACGAAGACAGATCTTGATGGCTGCGAGTAAGAATGAAAGGCGATCCAGACAAACGTGCTCGAGAACGCGAATTTGTTGCAAAAACAGGATCCAGGCGCTTCGGCATACGCACGTACATCATTAAGAACTCACCCGACCATCCCAGTACCAGAGAATTGTCGAACGTCATCGCGCAGCTTAAGATGCGTGACAGGGACGGAAAGTCGTTGGCTGAACGACTTAACACTTGGATGAAGGAATTTTGTGCGGAGGGCTAGAATAACGAGAATATCAGAAACATCGCGCGTGTCTTCGTGGACTAGCAAGCAAGAAAGGTGTGATGCGTTAACTGCTCTTGATGGATGACACTAAAATGTAGGTGTAGGTATGGGAACGTAGGTTATGACAATTGGCGTTTATTTGTTGCAGAACATTTCTACTTGCGTTACACCACAATCAAAGCATATATGCGCGATGTTTGTTTGTTTCCCTGAGATTCTGCTGATCGACGTCAAGCATGGTACCAACACCAGCAAATACAACATTTTTTATTATAGCGCACGATTGGTTTGGACACGGACAGTACGTCCAGCACGCTGTGATCGAAAACGAACGTGCAGATACGTTGCGTACAGCATTCGAGTCGTTCAATTCACGCCATCCATAATACTAGAAGATACAGTGTGTCATTGTTAACAAGGACTCCACCGAGATGTTCGTTGTAAGGAATTGTTTACTGAAGGCGCGTGTTTGCTCTATCAGTACCACGTGATCAAGTGGCTGAGCGAGCAAATAGCTGCGGACGAATACATTGTGACGACATGATAGACGGAGCGCCTCCGAAGTACGACCAAGCTTATGGTCTACGCAGGAAGCAAGGTCAAGTACGAGACACACCTGAAATACATAACGCAGGTTTGGGATGCTCAACTGACCAAGCCTCGTCAGATACTCCATTAGGTGTCGCGACAATTCCAGCGTCTGCAGTCGATACATTTGATTTGGTCGTGTGCATACAAATAGCCCCATCGGTTTGTTCGGTTCCGCAGCAGAACACACACCTGATTTATTAGATTCTCCAATTGGTGGCACGACAGAATTGAATATGTATTGGAATCATGTTAGCGCGCTTTTAATCTACGCGTACTTCAAAAAGAACTGGAACTTGTGCCGACACCTGCGGTGAGCATACGAGCGCCAGAACGCGATTACTTTGGTGAATGGCACAAACAATCGACTAGAGTCATCGTGGCTTCATTTAAAAGACGCGCTTGGCGAGAATTCCACAGTCGATGAGGCGATTGCTACAATGATGTACACAGAAGTGTGTGCGAGCGGGCCTTCGAGCTCATGGTCGTCAAGATGGCACAAGTTCACCTCAATGAACACAACAAGGACGGCGTAAGAAAATGAAATATTGTGAGATGGATTTTGTCATTATTTTCGTGAGTGTTCATGCATTCAAACACGTTCATGGGAAGTACTAGTACCCGTTGTACGTCGCCAAGTACACATATTCAGCCACCGGTAGGTAAAAGATCACAGACGCGCTCGACAACGCAACAACTCGCTACGAGACAAGAGTTGTTTACGATGCCGACAAAGCGATGTGGACTTGTTCGTGCTTGCTCGCGTCAACACACTAGCTACCCGGTAGTCATGTGATGTTCATCCGCAACGGTCTTGGATACGAGAACATCGTCACAGTGGGATACATCAACGATCGTTGGCCTATTGCAGCTGCGCGTAAGGACACACCTGTGAAGCTTCCATCTGCTTAGTTGTTTGTGATCCAGGACGCAATTCCACGATTGCTACGCGAGGACGCGGATGATTACGAATTTGACAGTCCAACCGGGCGTCGTGGTTGCCTAAAGTATACGCAAGTGCAGAAGAAAGCGAAGAAGGAAGGACGAGCCATCGCGGAATGGGAATACAGATGATTGCGGCACACATCAACATTGATACAGAACGCTATGCACTCAACACGCATGTGTCATTCCACACAAGTGCATACTTGTTGCGACGCTCCGATGTGTACCAAAAAACGGCACGTTATAAAAAACCGAAGGCGTTCAATATTACACAAAACGCGACAATGCGGTCCGACAAAATGGTAGCTCAGATTTTACCAGCCAATATCATTAATAGCGATCGAGCTCGCACTGTCCATAGGCAGAATAGCAGGAGTTTGTCGGAAGCAGAGGCCGGCATTGAGACATCAATCGCCGGGTCGTACTCACTGTGCACGCACGAGTTGATGCGCCGGTGGCATGTAGCCATCGAAAACTGGCCGAGATCGAGATGCGTGCAACTGGACAGCGGAGGTCAACCTCGATCAAAGCGCTTCATACTACGTCATTTTTTGCCAGCAGCGCGACCTAGATGTTCCACGTGTGCTGGAGAAGATGTCAATGGCAAGTGAGAAGATATGTGTTGTGTAGTATACGTACATCTGTTCTGTTTGGTCGCGCGACCGGATAGAAACAATTTCTATTGTGTTTGCTCGGTGGCGTCACCAAATGAAGCTATTGTGCGCACTTTTGTTGCACTCTGGTGACCGAATACACGCCGTGTAAAATGGCTTATCCTGTTACGTGACAGAATAGTTCTGTAGCTCGTGTATTAACATTCAATTATATCTACACACAGATCGATGATTGCGCAGGCGCTCAAGTGATGGCGCTATAGACCTTGGGTTGAAAGCGATCTACGGCAACAACACAAGTGTTCAGGTGTGGAAGCGAGTTGTGCTGCAATTATTCAGAGCCCAGATACAGCCGCAAGCATCAAGCGCAAGATCACCATCAATGCCGTCAACGCCGTCAAGCTCGTGCGCGGTCACTCTTGTTCGACAACCACCAGTGGTGCTTGCTTATGATCTACCTGGCGACGCACATAGTTTGGTACTATGTCCAGTGAGTGTCTGGTCACGCCGCCAGTGCAAGCGACACCGCGGAATAACATGTCGTGCCGATCTTACCCACCTCGAGTGGTACAACGTGTTATCTTTGGCGGCTCGTGTTGGCTATGGGCAGTCAAGTTGACACGGCGGCTCGTGTCGGCTATAAAAAATCAAGTTGATACCGACAAAATGGAGTGTATGTGTTGCTTGCGTCTGAGGCAAAAATGTTGAGCCACTCCACTGATCATGTTAATCAGCAAACTCTTCAGCTTCTATACTACAGGTACATGTGCCGATTTTCGAATCCGAGCAGACAACCATGCGCACCGACGATACAACAGCAATAGTGGTATTATTAGCAAGGAGTCAGCAACACGGAGTAGGAAGTACGGAGTAAGCGGCAGACAACAGCGGTTGCAGCAGCGGCCAGCAACAGTGGCAAGTAGACAACAGAGTTGACGTATTAGCGTTCAATACATGTAGCGTCGGTTCCTGTTTTTGTGTTCAACCACTACACTTGTTCTCTAGACATGTACATAATTACACTCGTTGATCTACATCTCCAGCACATCGTGTGCAGGGCGTAGATATGCTGTGTGTATGGCATAGATGTGCTGTCGGCGACGCGGACTAGTCCTCGTTGAGCGTATGTTGCGTGAGTCATCGTTGAGCGCATGAGGTGTGGACGCCTGAACTGCATGTGCTGTTGCTGATGTGTCAGCAAAACCACTAAGTCAATGTGCCCACGCATCATACTTTGTTCAAGTTGTGTGACACTTCCCAGGCGCCACTCATTAGTGTGTGTAGTCATACGTAATTGAGTGAAAAAGAGACTACAGAATGGCCTATTATTACTGGATGAATTTGTGGTCGACCAATTTTTGATTTGCGATCATTGCAAACGGAGTATTTAAGGGAAGTTCTCGTAGTAGTAGCAGCGACTATGATCTCATACCCATTGGCAACGACGGTTGCAGCAGCTCCATTGCTCCAGGTTGTGCGTGCTGGTGTAAATGTATTTCAGTATCATAATCGTTTAACATCCATCATATCCTTGAAAACAACGTTACAATTTTTATTTGTATCCATGAAAAACAACGTTTCAATTTCGATTCGTTTAAAATTAACAGATCGTACTCATCGGATTTAGCAAAAACTTAAGGAACGGATTGAAATTCGGCATCGAAGTAATTATATTTGTAGGAGAAATGCTGCGCATAAGCGCATTGTTTCATCATATTTGGCTTTAAAAATCTTGGTCGATGAATCAAAACATGAACAGTTTTAGTTTTCACAATTTCAAAGGAAATGATTTAATCTCAGAGTTCGTCCGTCAAACACCTAAAACAAGCTCGCCGTCAATCAGCCTTATATCGTCACGCGACAACGACAACATGGCGGACGTTCACGCATGCGGGCATGCGAGCGCGCAGTCACAACAACTCACATTCAATGCACGCATGCTGAAACTTCACTTTGCATGCCGCAATGGCAACGTCACCATCGTGCGCGAGCTCATCGAATCGCACGCTGCACACCAAAGTGCGAGTGGCAGGCATCTCAGTGCGTTTGTGAACGCTCGTAACGTTTTCGACACGACCGCGCTGATGATCGCAGCAACTCGTGGCGACAAGGCGTTGGTACAGCTGCTGCTTGACGCTGGCGCTACAGTCGATGCATCGCCTAGCGATACAACCACGACTGTGCTGCGATGCGCGTTTCAAGAGGGACATCTTGAGGTTGTCGACATGCTGCTTGAGCGCATCACCGCCACGACGACAGTGGGTGTATCGGTGGCGTCGCGGATTGGCGTGTCGCTAGCTGAAGCGGCCAAGCGCGGACACAACGACATTGTCCGCATCTTGCTTGCAAGTGGCGCCGATGCCAACGACACTATCCGTACAGAGCAGACTGCGCTGTACTATGCGACTGAGCGCGGCGACCTTGAGCTGGTCCAGCTCCTCGTCGCGAGCGGCGCAGATATCAACTTAATGCCGCATGCGGAATTGGCACCACTCCATACTGCAGCTAGCGCTGGCCATCTCGAAGTCGTGCGCTTCCTAGCCGACCACGGCGCGAATATCAACTTGATCTGCCAAGGGGTCAGCACACCTCTGACCATGGCGGCCGCCCACGGTCACGTGGATGTCGTGCGCTTTCTTCTTGATCGAGGAGCTGGCGTCGACACCTGCAACGGCAGCTGGACGCCACTCCATAACGCGAGCTTGGGCGGACACTGCGACGTCGTGCGCGTGCTACTCGAACACAGTGCGGATGTCGACCGATTGACTAGGAGCGACTACACGGCACTGTACATTGCTGCGCGCAAAAACCACATTGAGGTCGTGGAGCTTCTGATCGCGAACGGTGCAAATGTCGACAAGGCAAGCCAGGGCATCGAGGCACCACCGCTCTACGTTGCAAGTAAGCACTGCCGGCTCGACATGATGCGGCTGCTTCTCCGTAACGGTGCAAGCGTCGACAAGGCGATACGCTCGAACAAGACGCCGCTGTACGTTGCAGCGACGGAAGGTCACTACGATGCGGCACTGCTCTTGCTTGAGCACGGCGCCGCGGTCGACCAGGCAAACGATGAATACTGGACACCGCTGCTTGCAGCGAGCGAGAACGGTCACGCTGATATTGTTATGTTGCTGCTTGCGCACGGCGCAGACATCTATGCAAAGCGACTCAGTGGAGATATGCCGCTGACGATCGCGAGCTCGTCCGGCTGCGTCGCTGTCGTTCGCGCGCTGCTGTGTGAAGGCGGCGCTGACGTCGACTATGTATACGATATCGGCCCCACTGCGCTGCACGAGGCATGCAGGATGGGCCACGCCCCCGTTGTGGTCGAACTCCTCAAGCATCACGCTGACTTGAGCAAGCACGAGTGCGACGGCACGGTTCTCCACGCAGCTGCGCAACATCGATGCGGTGCCGTCGTGCAAGTGCTGCTGCGCGACGCGAATGTGCGCATGCTGATTGATGCAGTCGATAGCTCTGGTAACACAGCGCTTGCGCTTGCACAGCGAGCTGGCAGTTTCGTAGCCAAACAGGCACTCCTTGACGCTGGCGCATGGAGCGAGGAATCAGTCGTCGATGCAGCGTAAGAACTGTACGTCCGTAGTCTAGTCGACGCGTTCCTGCCACAGTTCTGAGCCGCAGCACACGAAGTTAATGACGCAATCAACGCTTCGATCGATTTCACGACGTTTATGGCAATGATGTTGTTGTGATATTGCGATTGACTTTGCATCGGACGTTTCTCTGCGCAGTGAGCTTTCCGAGTACCGATGTGAACATGCTCATGTTCATAAATACAATCCGATCTGTGTAGAGCCTCTGCAGCAGTGGTGATTGGAGTTGTGCTGCATACTTTGTGTTCCCCACTGAAGTGCAGCAGCAATCGTACCACGAATGTGTGTAGCGATTTGGTGCACGCCGCCACGAAGCGCTGGTATGTGAGCGTGTTACTAGCATTATTGGCGAAACTGCGGAATGCCGCAACGTTTCCCTCTTTAGTGATTGTACATAATATATGTTGAAACAATTTGAATAATTTGGCTTTTCCTGACAATCTCAGGTCACCCACGTTAGACAACAGACGTGTGTGCTCGACGTGTGCGCGCACTGAGAAACAGCAACCGACAGTCGCAGCTACAGCGATGCAGTTTACGGAGCTGAGCGAGCTCAACAAGGTCGTCGGCATGATGCGCATTGCAGCGTGCAACAGCCCGACGTTCCACGACCGCCAGGACTCGGAGGTCGACCGCATTTACAACTCGTCGCCCAAGATGGAGATGCAACTGCGCAACTCGTGGATCGACAAGATGGCGTCGTTCAAGCCAGTGGCTGCAACGAATGGCACTAGCGGTAGTACCGCCAAGAAAACAACTGCAGCGCCGACAACGTCGACCGCTGCGGCAGCTGCAGCTGCTGCTGCAGTCGTTGCGGCTGCAAACAGTGCGGCGACCGCGTCGACGAACGGCACGGACGAGAATAACAACCCTGGCACAAAGGCCGAGAACGAGCAGGCTGCAGCAAGTCGTGATGCCAAGACGCGTCGCCCATCGGCCGCATCCGGCAAAGCGAACGGTACATGCGCCTCTGGAACATATAGCATGCAGTCTCCGTTGTCGTAGTTGCCATCTTCTCTCTCTCTCTCTTTCTCTCTCTCTTCTTACGCCTACTTCATGTCGCAAACACAAACTTGTACAAACAGACGCGACAGCAACAAAGACAGACACATCGATAAACGCCAAGACTGCAGCATCATCCACAACAAGCAACAAGAAACCAGACGACACTGACGGTCTCGTATTTACGCGCGAAGTCGTTGCGCCACTGTCGTTCCACGAGCTCTCGGTGCTCGACAAGATCCTCAAAGGCTTGTCCGCAGCGCTCGGACCGAAGCCAACGATGCTCAATGGCGCAGAAGGTAGCGCTGTGCTCCACCTGACGATCTACTTGCCGACGCGCACGGAGATGAAGATTGACGTACGTTGCTTTCGCTCTCTTTCTTTGTCTTTCTCGCTCGCTCGCTCTCTCTCTCCGTTTGTATGGCGACATGCTGACGGTCGACAAACATGCTATTGCTGCTATAGCTCTACGACGTCTCGACAGTCGACGAGTCGATCCACGAGATCTTGCGGAGCCACCAGACGAACAACCGACAGCCGCCGCTGTATTATGGACACGCCGAGTGCTACGAATTGCGACTGCACGATGCTGACGGATACCCAGACGAAGACTTTCCAGGTATAAACAACCGCTGCTTCCAGTAGGCGTCTATAAGACAGTTGCACTGACTCGATTGATTTTGACTGTATGGCACTGGCTTGAATCGTTATGCCAATAGCGCTCGACCGCTCCCGTAAGATCAAGAACTTTGGTGACGCTGGCGGGCATGAATATTGTCTCTGTGAACGTCCCGATGCGTGTCCACCAACTAGTGACGCACCTGGCGGTACGTTGATGGACTCCAAACCAGCAACGGCGCTTGCGTCTGCTGTGTCATACATATCGACACAACGAACG
>JAADXH010001310.1:0-11990 GCA_023337595.1 Globisporangium camurandrum | reverse complement strand
TTGCTCTTATCGATCAAATATTAGCACCAATCGATTCAACACATTTTCAAACCCTTGTAGTGAATAAACCAGATAAAAATGTCAAACTGAATGACTCGTTACATAAACCGATGGCATCTTAAAGTTTTGTCCACCACTTTACAGCTTTAGACGTTGCAAACGATGTCCATGATAAAATGCAGTAGCCACAACACAAGGCAATTTATTACTTCATCCGCCCACGCTGACCAAGTTAAAGCACTTGCACCAACCACTACCAGCGAGTAGCGACAACAAACCTTCAAAGCGCCATCGCCTGCAGCGAATGCGACAAAATCGAATGCAGTAATGGAGTAGTAAAATGTTGCGGTTTTGCTGATGATGAAATTCGAGTACATGATTAGTAATACTTTGTCTTTTAAGTCATGTTCTAGTAAAATATTGTTTTATTTTATTGGTAATGGATGAGTTACGACTCGTCGTTGCGACTATTTTTTCGACAACTTCCGTCCAAATCCAGGAGTACATTATATCCATTTACAAGCGTTCTCGTTCTTTTTCTGTGATGCCTAGTGAGCATACCGGTATTACATTCTGTGTGCTATAGTTTTTCATCACTTAGCACATCAAGCAGCATAATATGCGCTGCCACTACTGTACATACCATACACCTGCTGTGCTGAGGTCACACGCACCTCCTACCGCATCCATTAACAGAGTCAAAGATGGAAGTGAGAAGCCGTACATCGCTGATACAACTCACGTCGCAGGTAACAGTGCTTAACACAGTAAGTGCTGTTTCGCGCTTGTAACCAGCACCGACGCTACGCCAAGCACTAAGTGGCGCTTGAGAACACCAAACATCGCACTAGTGTCAGTGCGTCCGGCGCATCACGAGGCGCTAGCATATGCTGTTTGACAAAAACTACTATGGCAGCGGTTCACCTCCGAGCAGCATCATCATCATCTACGAGCACCAACGAGATGGTTCAGCAAGACTCGAGCAGCGCATAAGTGACATCGCGTCCAGTGCGGGTGAATGCTGACACTAGACGTACGCCATGACTTGACTCCGCCTTGAAAGGCTCGAGCTCAAGCTAGCACTGAGCAAGTAACTGGTCACTTTTATGCGAGCGGATGGTCAAGTAGCTCGAGCCATCATGGACACGTAGTCGAGGGTTGTTCTGGTTGTGTCTGTTCGTAGGTGCTGTTGCAAGAAATGCAGTGCCACGTTATACTGTACACACTATATGCAACACGGTAGACGCAAGCTGTTGCTGTGACCGAGCATCGTGATTGCTACTGGCGTGCCAACAACTTACGATGACACAAACTGCTCGTCGTCGAGCATTGCAGTCGCGCTCCAAGCACCAGAACAATAGAATAGTCAAAATGAGTGACGGCTAGTTCGTGGTACGACGGTTGCATTTGAATCCAAACGAAATGCGTTAACTCTTGCTTTTGTGTTACTTGCATAAGCACAAACTATGGCATGTGCATCCGTCCTTCTACGCACATAGTGCCATCGCTCTATCAAAATCTCTTCGATTTTCACCATGCAATACAACGCCGGCGATTGAGCTGCTACTGCTACGCTCTTTACAACTCTACATCAACCTTTTGCGAGTGCGCACGCGGCATTCGCACTCGGATCTAGCTCACATTGAGCTTCGCACGCAGCATCAAGTTTCCACTGCTGCTGCTCTGTGACGACGACTCGGTGCGCGGCACCCAGAGCAGCAGCGACCCGCCGCCGGTGCCAGGAAGACCCAGGAAACCCGGGCGCCAGCGGTCGAGGTACATCGTCTTGTCCTGGAGCGCCGCCAGTGGTTTCGTCCACGTCACCGTCGTGCCGCGCTTCACGGCGACCTCATCGATCTTGTCGCCACCCGAAAAGACGTTCACGCGCACGTCCTTGTCGTCCGTACTCTCAAACACGAGCGTCACCTGGCCGTTGCCCGTCTGGGTCCACGTGCCATTGCTGCCGGCAAATGCTTTGCCAACCGTGCGCAATCCGAGCGCCGCATCGAGGCTGCCGTCATCGACGTTGCCAACGAACGACGTGGGGCCACAAATCGGCTGGATGAACTCTTTCGCGAGCGCTGCGAGGCCGGTCGGGTCGAACATCGCGATCGCATCCAGCCCAAAGTCCGTGACTTGGAGTGCAAAGTCTGCCGCGCTGCGTGGTTTCCCACCAGCACCTCCACTGCTCGACGCATCGATGATCTTGTCGATGATGACTTGGAGCGTCTTGCGAATGTTGTCACGCATCGCAAAGCCGCCGCTGCTGCCGTCGGCGCTCTTCTTTGGCAAGCAGCTCGCCGTGACTGCAGGGATGTCTTTCAAAAACAAGTCCGAGTTCGTGAGCGCCAGCCGGATCACGTCGATTGGACTCGACGGTGCGGTCGTTTTGATCTGCTTGACTGCGACAATGACGCGGTCAATGATGCTTTTGAGCTCCGTGCCACACGTGACCCCCGAGTCAATGAGCTTCTTGAGATCGTCCATGCCGTCTTCCTTGAGCGCCTGGACGCTCGCACCGACGCCGACGTCGCGTGTAAATTTGAGGAACGTGTTGGTATCCAAGATGCTCTCGCCTTTCGTCATGATGCCATCGAGGATCTTCTTGATCATTGCAACTACCTCTCCCGCTTGGTCCAAGCCTGTCGTCGAGAGTGGCAACCCAAGGCACGTCGCGACGCCGACTGGGAGGTCGTACACGACAAAGTCCGACTTGGACAGCAAGTACTGGAGCTGCGCCTTGGTCGAGTTCGGGAACGACGCCTCGAGCTCCTTCGCGTACCCGACGATCTTGTTAACGGCCGAGAACAGTTGCTGGCCACACTTGACGCCCGTCTGTACGCCTTTACTGGCTTTTGCAAGCTCACCAAAGACGCCGGACGTCGCAGCGTTGAGTGCGACTGTCGCGACAGCATTCACTTTCATGAGCACTGCGAGAGCACAGTCCTTGTTCTGTGGGATGCACTCCATGCCGCACTTGACTGGGTACTCGACTGGGCACTCAGCCCAACATGTCGCAACTTTGTCAAACTTGTAGCCTCGCGGGCACTGCTTCGTGCGGTATGTCTTGCGGTAGCACGCCGAATCACTCGGTGCACCAAACTGCGGACCAACCCAGTTTGGCAGCGCCGGCTCCGACGACATCAGCGCCGTAGTAGTGAGCCGCGAGAACGTCGGCATGGCTGTCGATGCGTCGAGTGTCGGGGTCGAGGTCGGGGTCGACACTGCCGTCGAGTTGATGGTTGCGACAGCTGAAGTGGCACCGGCTGTAGACGGAGAGGAGCTCGCACTGGCTGAAGTCGACTGAGGCGTAGGTGTTGCAGCAACCTTGTCGTCATCGTAGACAGCAGCATGCACGCTGCTCCACTGGGTAGGTCCCTGATCATCGTTGTAGCTCTTGGAAAAGATGACAGTGTCTTGACTGAACTCGGTCGCGTTGGACAACGACGACGTGTTCGCAGAAGCTGTCAACATCGACATGTCTTGCCCGTTGACGACAATGAGACAGCTGCTCACGAGCATCGCGACCGCTACGGCTGCGAGTTGAACGAAGCGTGTACCGACCATCGCAAGCTTGGAGTCGTGCCGTTACGCAGTGGCGTGGAAGCAGTCAGGTGCTGGATCGAGTCACCGGTGACTCTGGTGCACTCGCTCGAGTGTTGTTGTTGATGTTGGAAGAGCGCGGTGGATTCCAGAATGACGAATGCAATCGGGCACGGCGGATGCAGTCGAGCGCGCTGCTCATCAATCGATCGACTAACTTGACGTGTGCATGACTGACTGTCAAGGCGTGAAAGCGCTCGTACATCGAGCCGGTTTAACGTGGCAGATTCTCAAGCAGTAATGAAAGCAGGTGCGCGCATGCGCGCAGATGGACGGACAAACAGTAACTGCATGCTTTGCTCAGTTGGCCGCGATACACTTGCAAAGCCGTTGCGAATGGGGTACAACACGTGTGTGCGTGCAGCGATACATCTCGCTGAGTCGAGTTGCAGTTTACCCGGCATGTACTTGAGGCCTGATCGTCATCGCACGCTCATTGATTCGCCTATTTGTGCACCAATCAACAGTTGCAAAATGGCACAAAATTTGGACATTGTCAGCACAACCAACCATGACACATTTCCGACATGATCTGCACATGCGCGACTCAGCTGGTCGTGCTGACTTGATAGTATCTGATGTTCGCCGACGATGTACTTGCACCTTGCGTTGTCTATCCGTGTGCTGAGACTAATAGCCGTCTGATCGTCGAGTCGTTCAGCCGGCAACTAGCGAAGCATGGGGTACGCGATGATATGATTGTAGGATGTCGTTACATACACAGACGTGCTCCCGCGCTCAAATACGAGTCTTACAAACCTATGCAGCTGTCGTCGCCGTCGGATAGAGGCTATGATTGCTGTCTTTGTGACTCAGCAAGATGGCAGGCTACCAAAATTACAACTGTACAGTAGTGGTAAGATCATCACCAACAACATCACGACAGCAAGCGGCGAGCAAATAAGCTGACAGGTACTGCGCTGAGCAAACGAGAGAAGCGCAGCCAAGGCGTGCGCCAAGCAATCCGGCGTGCGGCTTAGTGCAGTACCAAGGCATACGTGTGCATTAAGCAACTTTCGAAGGACGACGCATATAATTGAGGTCTCACAGCATACATTCGTCTATCCATCAGTGTCGATTGATGCAGTCGCGCTTGCTCTGACACAATACTGTTGTGGGTAGCATTGACGTAGTGCACAGCTGCGCGAGCGCAGATTTCGATTACTGAACCGATGCGTACTTTGGGGTGGCGCAATCTAAGCACCCGTCACCGCAATCGACAAACTCGCCGCGTGCTGACTACACGCACGCATGTGTAAGCATCTTAACGAGCTCCGCGCTACTTGGTCGCGCCGTTGGATCAAAATGCAGACACGCAAGAACGATCGCCTTGATGCTGCCAGGGCATTCCGGCGTCAGCGACGGATGTAATGAGCCTCGTGAGACTTGGATCAGGATTGCTGTGTCCGGAAGTCGACGGCCGCTTCGCTCGTTAATACTTGTCTCGAATGGCGGCAGGCACGTGTCAAGCTCGGTCAGTAGCACCCCAAACGAGTACACGTCGGCTTGCACTGTGACGTGCTCGCCTCGCAGTACCTCTGGTGCGGCCCAACGCACGTTCGAGTAAAAGACAGTCTCCACCGTATGTGTGCCGTCGTCGTCTACAGCAGTGATGGTCTGCGCCAGATTGAAGTTTGCGAGCTTGGCAATCATCGTACTGGCCTTGGAGCTGAGCAGCACGCTGTGCGACTGAACGCGCATGTGCGCGACTGCTGGCTGCAGCGAATGCATGTGTGCAAGTCCCTGCGCAACATCGACTGCGATCGACCGCTTCTCGCGGCGCCAGCTTAGTGCGCACTGGCGGTTGCGACCCGCTAGAAGGGATCGCAGGTCACCACCTTCCATGAACTCTGTGACACTGCCAAGATCGGAGCGGCTAGACCAGGTACACCCGAACAAGCGGATGATGTGCGGGTGTGTGAGCCGCGCGAGCGTTTCGATCTCGCTCACGAGCTGCGACGTAATGCCGCCACTTGCCTCGACCATGCGTTTTACAACAACTGGCTGACCGTGGTAGTGTCCGAGCCACCAAATACTGGCTCTCAAGTTTGCGAGCTCGCGCGTGAGCACGACGTCCGACTTATCGAGACGGAACGGCAACAGGGTTGGGAAGCAAGCATATGGCGGCGGTGGAAACGACTGCATCGGTTGCAACTGCGACGTTGGTGGTGTTGGTGGTGGTGGTTGCAACATTGGGCGTTCCGGAGATCCACTGAGACATGTGCGCCACAAGTCGTCCTCGCTGGTTACTCTAACTCTGCTTGGCGCCGTAGGAGCGATGATGCCGGTGTCAGCGCTACTATCCTGCCATATCTGTCTGAGCTCTGTTACGACAAATATGAGCGGCCGTCGAGCGCGTGGATCCAAACTACACATTCTCGTGACCAGGCGCCAGAGCCGGTCGGACATGTCGACTGGTTGCTCGGGCATCTCGCCACGCGTGACCAAGTCGCGCACCGTGTCGTCGTCGACGTAGTACCCCCACGGGACTTCGTGACTCACGGCTTCAAGGATGCACATACCGAACGAGAACACATCAGATGCAAACGTCGGCCGGCGACCAAGCAAACACTCGGGCGCACGCCACCGCACGGCACCAGCTACTTGCGTCGCTCCGCTATTCGTAGTGTCTGCCGCCACAGTCTTCTGGCTCGCCGATAGTGCGCGAACATAACTAAAGCTAAAGTCAGCAATCTTTGCGTGCTCATCTGCAGAAACAAGGATGTTGTCACACTTGAGATCGCCGTGCACGACACTATGTGTGTGGAGGTACACAAGCCCTGTTGCTGCTTCATACAGCAGCCGTAATAGCTGCGGCCGATGGCGCTGGACACTTACGTAGTTGAATAGGTTTCCGTTCGATGCAAGCTCACAGACAAGGAATGGTGGCGACGACACGTCACATGCTCCAAGCATCGCGAGCACGTGTGGATGGTCGAAACTGAACCAGAGCGTCGCTTCTTCGCGGAAGCGAGCTGTGCGGTCGTCGTTGCTGCGCGTGTCCACCAGCAGCCGCTTGACGACGATGTCTCGAGAATCACGGTCACTGCTGTTGAGTAGCCGGCCACGGTGCACTGTGCCAAACGATCCGCGTGCGAACGCATGTTCGTCGTACTCAACGTCTTGCGGCGGACAGAACCACGAGGCGACAGCGCGTGCATCGACAGTCGAGCGCCGCATGACTTTGTCGAGTGCAGTCACGAGCGTCTGCTGTTGAATTTGATCTGCTGCTGCTACTGGCACAGCTGCTGTAGTCGTACGACCAGCGACAGTACGGCATTGTGTCTTGCGCAGCTCGTGCTGGAGGACGCTCAGTGCTTCGCGTTGTTGCTCGTCGCGCACGACTGCGCGTGCGACAGTTGCGTCACTCGTAAGTTGTGTCATGATCGTGCGCTCGGTCGCATCGATCGCTGCTACGTCCTTGCGACAATGGCCGAGGATGATTGCTCGAAAGCGCTCCATCTCGGCGCGCTCGTCGGTCATTGCGGCAAAGTGGACGACGTCGAGCGCGAGCATGAGCGTGACGATGCGTTCCTGGAAGCTGCGTACAGTGCCGATAATCCGGCGCGACATCACGACACGATAGACCCACGACCGGCACTTGTTCTTGGTCAAGAAGGCTTGAAAGTCGAGCACGAGCTCACTGTACGACGATAAAGCGGGCGTGTTACGCGGCAGCCGGCGTTGCTTCTCCAGCGCGAGGAGCTTGTCGTTGATCACAGCGAGACGCTGATACACTTGTCGGCAGAGCTCGTCGCACTCCTCCATCTCGTTGACGAGCTTTGCAATGTGCTGCAACAGCCCCGCGATATCGAACGGACTGACCATTGTCTTCGTGCGGGCTTGAAGTTGCTTGTCCAGCAAACGTGTCTTTGAGCGCAAATTGCTGCGATCTTCAAGATAACTGAAGTAAATATAATGCAGATATACCATTCCTTTGTATTATTCGAGATCATGGATAAGTACAGTTACAGTGAATATGTAATTCTGTCTATCAACTATGTCCATCTATACCGTACAATACCTGTTAATAATTCTATCTATCTGTATATCTATATATTTTGCTGTGCTGTCATGTGGTGGAGCGATATATGCGCAGCAGCGTGTGTCGTCTATGAGGGGTTGTGATTTGCATGGTTGTCATGTGCTCGCAAAAATTCATCATTTTCACAATGCATTTCACTTTTCTTGCGCGGTTTTCACTTTGGATGGAATTAATCTGGAATGGAAACATTTTTATTTTTCCAGGGTTGCTTTTCACATTGCTTGCTCGTTTGCTCAAATTGGACGGACAAAGGTGTCGCTGTCACCGTAGTATGCTGATAACTCTTAAGTTTGTCGTGTCTTAACCATGTATCGTCATCTATCACCCAAATGATACCATATAAATTCTATGCTTCTGCGTTAGACTACCACAATATACATGCTCTTGTGGAGAATAGTACTTGATCCCAGTTTTTGGGCTACGCGCATGTGTTGCTGTGCGCAAGAAAACCACTCGCCAGACCATTTGATGTAAAAGGTCGTTATGTGTCGCATGTATCTCGCAAGTAATATTTTCTTATTTAGGATTGCTCATTCGGGGTTAACAAATCAATATGACTTATCTATGCATGCCATTGATAACTTATTCCATGGTGATACCATGGAAGTGCCAAGAATACATGAAAATGCAACAACCCAATTTTCCATTACATTTTTCGATATGTAGCATCGCCAACGGCTTTACGTAAATATATTTTTAGTCTTTATATATGACCAATACCATTTAGCAGATATCGTGATTCACAATGTCGTTAAATACCAACAAGGACAATCATCATGATGCCAATCCTTTTGCATTTGATATCGACTTGTCGTTATAGTCAACGGCAATTAGAGTAATATTTCAAGTTACTAAATTCCTAATTTTTACTATATATGTGCAGCTCCTTGCTCAAACCCAAACGGTACATATCTTAGCATCGGCTAACTCTGTATTCTGTATGTCATGACTTACCATTGCTGACGGGTATGTGAACGTGTGTGAGCAGTTGCAGCACAATCTATTTGCCTTGGGTTTCGCCAAGCGTATTGTTTGAAACCGCGGGGTATTATGCATTTGACTTGAAGTCAAGTTTCTGACATTTGTGAAATACTTTCATACAAACGGAAATTTAGACAATTCAGGGCTTTTATTGATGTCTCGTACTGAAGAAGCAGTTGAAATCCATCATATGGTTTGATGTCGTATTTCACATTAATGGCACACATATTCGGTTGAGCGACACATTTGATCAAAACTATATTGTAGTGGTGTGATGTGATTTGCGCGGTGTACTCGTTCTGCTGTATATTGTCTTTTTGGCGCATGATTATTTGCAACTATCAGTTACTGTATCATTTGCTGTTTCTAATGTGGACAGTCAAATATCTACCTGCTAAATATCCAATGAATCAGTGGTAGTAATCCATTACACTCGGTCTTTTCCTTCGTTATGTTCGTGACAATGACGAGTGTGAAGAGCAGCACGGCGATAGTTTTGCGTCACTGGAGCGTGCATAGCGCGTGCGTACATAGTGTTAGATTATCATTTTGTTGTTTGTTGCTTGCTAAATGGCTACGCATGCGATAAGCAAATGATCAGGCATGATCATGTGTACTCTCAGAAATACTGTAGTTGCTGGTGCAGGGCGACCAGACGCGATTTAAATTATGTTTGCAGAAATACTGGGTTCGCCATTCACAGAACGGCAAACAAGAACAAGATTGCTGCACCAAATATGATGGACTTGCAGCAAAAACTACTGTACAATAATATCCACATTTGATTAGTCCTAATTCACACAAACTTGCTGAGCATAAATACTGACGCTAATATCGATACCCTAGTGAGGAAATAGTATTGTACATGCAAGCAAGTTCTGATTCAAACAAAAGTTGTTGAGCTGAAACTACCGACACGAATACCGATTCTATATCATTTACACTCAAAGCTGTAAATTTGTACATACGAAATGCTAGCATTTAAAATACAATTACTTCAGCACAAATGGTCGTGACTCTGAAAAGCAAATAAGAATCGTGCACAACTTTACTCCATCAAGTAATTTAATAAGTTAGAATCGTTTTGACGAAATTTTGGACAGATTGTTAGGGTCTAGCGAGCATACAACCTCAAATGTAAACGGTATAGGTGTGCGGGCATGGATTCTATTGGAATGCCAAGTGACAACATACAACAAGATACGCAGATGATGCCGTCAGTGACGAAAACAAGGAAAAACGGACAAACTCTCCCATATGAGTATGCATACACATGGGGAATTGTCAACAAAATATAAAAACTCGACTGAAAAACGACGAAAGAAATGGTTGTGATCCTGTACATATCTATCTGACATGGCTCGAGCAAATGGCGAAGATGATGTTGGCGCTCGTAGTGCGGTGCACGTAGCGCTTGACGCGAATCGCACGCTCGTGGCGGAGCTGCAAGCTGCTGCACGATTGCTTGCTGACCAGGAGCGACAGTTGCTGCGGCAGATGCAGACGCTTCGCCACGGAATGGCGTTGCGACGCGCACAGCGAGCGATCGAGGAGCTGTCTGCGCCACCACGCCCATCAAGTTCAGCACCATCCGCCACTGCTGTCACCGCCGCTTCAACTCCGTCAGCGCGGCGCAGGAAGCGACTCCCGCTCGTCGCGAGCGACGTCGTCGACGTGTTTGCGAAAGAGCCCGAGCGGCGCTACAAAGCCGTGGACGACCTGCCGCGGTCGTACATTCGTCCGAAGCGGTCGTTCTTCAGTGACTTGGGCGTCGCTGGCGTCGAGCCGCCGCGGAAGAAAGGCCGCAAACCGCGCGGCCACCATGAGCAGCTCGTGGCGCAGAAGCGCGACTTCCTTGCACGCGAACGTACTGATTCGAGCGAGCCAGCGCCGAACGCCGACACGCGCTACCTGCGCAAACACTCGCACGAGGCGTTCGTCGCGCCTGCCGCAAAGGTGTTTACGCCCAAGGAGCGCCGGTTTGTGCGCGAGTTTGCCGAGACGCAGCTCGCGGCGCTCGCAACGACGCCTGGCGCTGCATCGCCAACAAACCAGTCGTTGCCGCTCGAGACGTGGAACCGCCTGACGCTGCGGGAGCGCAACCCGATCCATCGCTCGGGCTTTGCGTGCATGCTGCGGTGGGAGCTGCATGACAAGCCAGGACTGCGCCTGTGTGCGTGGACAAAGGACGAGGACGCTGCGCTGCGCGAGCTTGCAAGTGGCGAGCGCGACGCGTCGCTGATCAACCATTGGGACGCAATTGCCCACCGCATGCCACTCGCCGGTCGTCCTGCTGTCCACTGCCTGATTCGGTACCAAGCCAAGCTGTGCGCCACGAACGTCAATCGGGCGTTCACGCCAACGGAAGACGCGCTGATCGTGCAGGCCGTCAGCGTCTTTGGCGAGCGCTGGAACATCGTCGCCGATCTCATGGACGGCCGCGTCGCTGAGCAGATTCGGCATCGGTGGCAGTTGTCGCTGTCGCCACTCGTGAAACGCGGCAAGTTTTCACTGATCGAAGACCGACGGCTGCTGCTTGCGCTGTTTGCGTACAGCGATCGCACGACGCCGTTTCGCAAAGACGACGTGTCGTGGACCGACGTGACGCACCACGTGCCGGGCCGCTTGCAGCCGCCGCTGCGCGACCGGTTTGTGAACTCCCTGAATCCGTCGATCACGTTCACAGCCTGGAAGCCGCTGGACGATGCACTGCTGCTCGCGCGCGTCCAAGAAATCGGGTGGCACACTCCAGGGCTCTGGGCTCGCATTGCAGCAGAGCTCGGCAATCGGAGCGACAGTCAAGTCGCGCGGCGCTATCAGATCCTCGCACCAGGCGAGTATGCGCGCTACCGCAAAGCAAAGAAACAGCAGGAGAAAGCAGCACTGCCAGCGATCTTCCAACGCGGGATCCTTGGCGTCGGGCGACCACCGACGACGACAACGCATTCGAAGCGCAGTAGCTACAACATCTATGATGCTGCGGTGTTGGTGGATGGAAATGCCGAAGAGGAGGAGGAGGAGGACAACGAGGGCGAGAACTCAGACGACGATGACGAGATGGAAGAGGTGACTGAGCACATGGTGTCGGATGTGCGTCCCACACTCCGTGCTGCTGATGTAGACGGCGCGATGGATGCAGATGCGTTCGTAGACGATCGCAGTAGCAACGACAACGTCATCGTGTTATGAAAAGTGAGCATAATGGAAATCCTGCCAGTTGGGTCGTTGCGACACTGACAGCAAGGAATGACTTGCACACTTCTATCATGGCGCTACACAGTTCGCTACTGTACAAGTGAAGTGCCGACATGGTTCATGATCTCGAGAGGGCAATTGATCTATTGCATTTTCATTTGTGTTG